>ML252282.1:0-49464 GCA_005239495.1 Nicotiana undulata
ATGTTGTATTTTCATTTCCAGACTTGTATTTAGTATTCCACTAGCTAGTCCGCGGGATTGTGACACCCCGGTTTTGGGATTGTTCGTTGTCCATGTCTTATCATTTCATTTTGAGTTTTTCTAAGATAATATTATTATTTCTCTGCTGTGAAACAATTGAAGTGATTGGAATGTCCAGTAAAGTTTGAGAGTGAATAGTGTGGGATATTTCTTTTTATAAGTTTGGACATTAATGAAATCGAGTTATTCCAGTAAATGTTTGAAGGTTAATAGTGTTAAATACTGTTACAGGTGTTAATAAGGCAATAATGTTGTATACGTTGACTTGTCTAGCGGGTTCAACGTTAGACGCAGTCACTGCCTGAAAGGTGGGAATTCGGGTCGTGACAGAACCGATCCAATATCCATAAAGCATCAGTAGACATAGCTGCCCCCTCAACTGCCTGTGCCACAATACCCGACCGAGTTGCTCCAGCTGTCTGAGGTGCTAGAGTCTGGAACTGAGAAGCTAACTACTCTGGTGTGCGGGTAGCAGGATTCTAGGCCCCTCCCCCAGCCTGAGAGATGGCTGGTTATGTAGGAAGTAGACCGGCATGAGCCACACTCTCCATAAGGCCCACTAAGTGGACCAGAGCGTCCTGAAGTACCGGGGTGGCAATGAACCCCTCTGGGACCTGAGCTGGTCCAACCGAAACTGTCTGAGCAGGAACCTCACCGGCAAAGTCTACCTGTGGGTCCTCTACTGGGGCTGCTACTCTGGGCTGAGCCCTGCCCCTGCCTCGGCCTCTAGCACGGCCTCGGCCTCATCCTCGGCCCCTCGTAGGAGATGCAACTGGAGGTTTGGGTTGCTGATCGGTAGATGAGGAAGCACGCGTTCTCGCCATCTGCAAGAGAATAGAATAGAGACTCAGTTAGCATTTAGAAGTCAAATCGCACGACAGAGAAGAAAAGATGTGAAGTTATTCCTAACTTTGCAGCCTCTAGGGGGATAAGTACAGACGTCTCCGTACCGATCCCTCAGACTCTACCAAGTTTGTCCGTGAATTGTGAGACCTAGGCAACCTAGTGCTCTGATACCAACTAGTCACGACCCGAAATCCCACCGTCGGGACCGTGATGGCGTCTAACGTTGAACCCGCTAGACAAGCCAACGTTACCAGTTATTACAACTTAGTTCCTGTATTACATAAGCATTTAGAAGTGAAACACAATAACAAGTAGAGATAAAGTGTGGAAGGAATGAAATATATCAACTTAAGTGCATAATTATCAAAAATCCATAATAAAACTCCTAGAAAGCGGTACCACAATTTCACGGACTATCTAAGAATACTAAAAACAACGGTCTGAATAATCAAAGTGCTACTGTCTCCGAAGTACATAAAGACAAGGAAGAAGAGAGATAGGAGGTGACGCCAAGGCCTGCGAACGCCTGCAGAACTACCTCAGTGTCGCTTGGTGGACTGAAGGAAGCCTCCTCGATCAGTGTCCACTGGGTACGGTACCGAAATCTGCACAACATAAAGAAGTAAGTGCCGAGCCTAACCTCGACGAAGTAGTGATGAGGCTAGGACACGACAAATATTAAACACCTGTGCAATTCAATAATATATAACAGAAATAACGGTAGGAAGTAAAAAATTAAGTACAAGTACGGGGAAACATGCTGGGGACAAAGGGGTAGCAATTACTCAAATGACGGAACATAGCAACAATTGAAGTATGTAAATAACAACAAAAAATAACAGCCCTGAACAAATAAGTAAACAAAAATGGCACGGCATGTCCCCTCGTTCTAACTATCATAAAACACGGCACTGAAGGTCCCCTCGTGCATAAATATCAAAACACGGCACGGATGTCCCCTCGTGCATAAATATAAACAACACGGCACAGAATGTCCCCTCATGCATAAATATCAACAACACGGCACATAATGTCCCATCGTGCATAAATATCAACAACTCGACACAGAATGTCCCCTCGTGCATAAACAACATAAACATGGCACGGAATGTCCCCTCGTGAATAAATAAACATAAATATGGCACATAATGTCCCCTCGTGCATAAATAACATAAAACCACAATTGACAGGAAAATCAACAATAAGAAACCTTAAATGCACAGGAATAATCAACAAGAGTAATACCGTCCCGGCAAGGGACACAACTATAACCAAACCTACACAGATGTATAACTTACCAACATATTCCTCCGCCGAACAATTACTCAACAGTACTCACAACTGAGAATTTCCATCAAATGAATAACTACCAAATGATATCAAATCCATAAACATAGTAAACTTCAATGAAAATCACATAACTACTCATATTCGACTCACGGGCATGCTTGACCACAACATATAGGTACTCGTCACCTCACCTATACATTGGACATGGAATAAACACATAGTAAATAAGACTCAACACCTATTCCCTCAAGCTAAGGTTAAGCCAAACACTTACCTCGACTCCAAGAATCCAAATCAAGCCTCTAGCACCGCTTTTCCTTTCGAACCCGACTCCAAATCAATCGTATCTAGACATAATTGACCCAATAACATCAATAAATGCTAAAAAATTCAATTCCAAGGCTTAATTATAGAATTCCCAACATTCTTCCTAAAAATCCAAAAATTGACCCCGGATCCGCTTGGTTGAAACACGAGGTTCGGACCAAAACCCGATCCCCCATTCCCCCAGGAGCCCGAATATATAATTTGTTTTGAAATACGACCCCAAAACGAGGTCAAATTCCCAAATAATCAAAAAGCCCTAATTCTACCCAAATCCCTAATTTTCTACCTTAAATCCCATGTTTTAAGGCCTAAAATCTAATGGGTGTTAATAAAAAATGGAAGAAAACAAGTCAAAGATTACTTACCTAAGAGGTTATGGTGAAGAAATGCTTCAAAATTCGCCTAAGAGGTTTGGAGAAGAAGAGGTTTGTGAAAAATGGCCAATTTCCCGTAATACATTCTGTTTTTGACTTTTAAAATGACTGGGCAGGTTTCTTCTCCGCGTTCGCGGGCCCCAGGCCGCGTTCACAAAGAGTTAGTTACACAGACCTATGCATTCGCGATTGTGGGGCCGCGTTCGCACAGGGTAAAACACACCCATCCCCCATAACCCCTCTTATGCTGTGCGTTCGCGACCACCCTGGTGCGTTTGAATAACTGTTACTAAACTACCCTCCACGTTCGCATCCTTATGGGTGCGTTCGCATAAGCCTAGAACTACCCATCCCCCCCAGACCTCTATGACCCTGTGCGTTCGCATTCCCTTGAGTGCGTTCGCATAGGGCAATTCCCTGGACACCACCAACAACAATTTAGACACAAGATTTTTAGCCTAAAAACCACCCCGACGCCTATCCAAAACTCAACCGAGCCCTCGGGGCTCAAAACCAAATATGCACACAACCTCAAGAACTCCCTACATACTTGTCGTGTGATCAAATCACCAAAATAACATCATAAACATCGAATTAAACCTCAAAATCAATGAAATATTTCAAAACTTCCAAAACTTCTAAATTTAGCATTTTTTTATCCGAATTACGTCAAACGAAGTCCGTTCATTACCAAACTTCACAGATAACACGTATAAATCGTATTAAACCTATACCGGGCTCCGGAACTATAATAAGGGCCCGATACCACATGTTTCACATCAAATTTCATTTTCAAAAACCTTATATTTTTAAGAAAACAATTTTCTTTAAAAATTCATTTCTCGGACTTGGGACCTCGGAATTCGATTCCGAGCACACGCCCAAGTCCCATATTTTCCAACGGACCCTCCGGGACCGTCAAATCATGGGTCCGGATACGTTTACCAAAAATATTGACCAAAGTCAACTTTACTCAAATTTCAACACAAAAAATCATTTTCATCAGTTTTTCACATAACGGCTTCCCGGGTACATGCCCGGGCTGCGCACGCAAAATCGAGGTGAGATAGAAGGAGGTTCTCATGACCTCAGAACACAGATTTAGATAGAAATACACGGAATGACCTTTTGGGTCATCACAAAATACAAGTCCATTCTCTCAGATTTTCCATACGAAATTTCTGAGTTCTCCTCCTTTCTGCTGCATATTTTAACTTCAAAGAAAGCAACAGTAAGTGTGATTTGTTATCGAACTTTGATTCGATGAAACACTTGGGTTTGAAGTACCACTACACCAATGTGTAATTCGTTCTATCCTGGGAGGAAATAATCCATAACCTTGGGTACTAGGAGGGGATTAAATTCCTTAAGGAAACATTGTGAATTCAGTGGGCTCGAATTGGTTTTTTCTTTATTTCGTTTATATTTCTGTTTTTGTTATTTTATTTTCTCTAGAATTGTTTTACAAATACAGATTACCTACAATGTTAACCAACGAAAATCTTTTCCAAGTGAGGAAACAAGAATGAGAAAAACAACAAAAATGGCAGGGAAAAAGATCGGCTCCACTTCAGGAATCAAGATGGTAGAAATCCTATCTCGTACTCTATTTTTCTGTGTACAACTAAAAAATCAAGAAAATGTGTTCTTAAAAGGCTGTTGACGACAAGTAACAAACTGAAAAGGTAGCATTATTACAACATGCACCATTCTATGAGGGCATGAGGCGTTCAATACGGATACTGCATGCCAGCCTGATAGTTTATATGAGTCCACCACCTGTAAAGAGAACTGGTCCTTTACCAGTTCCCTCAAAGTTATCTATAGAGACAATAAGTAAGAGAGGCACAAAATATTTACGTGGAAAAAACCCAACTCAAGGGGACAAAAACCACGACCTACATTGGTAGGATTTCAACTTCACTAACTTGTAAATACAACTATTACAAGCCACTTTGTAATGACTCTCTTACAAATATTTCAACACACTAACTTGTAATACACTTATTACAAGACACTTTGTTACTCACTAGTTACAAAGACTTTAACTTATGACTAACGCTAGCCACAACACAAACACAGATGGTTTATGATTTTGAGTTTCCTAAAACAAAGCTTCTAAAAAGCAAGATAGGATACACTAGAAAGCAAAGCACAAGATTACAACTCAACTAAGGACACATGAGAACACGTAGTGAAACTGGTCCGTCTTAGTGGAGTTGTCTTCTTGTTCTTGACACACTTGATCCTTCAATGCAAGAGAAGATCTTTAATGCTTGAGAGAATGTTAGTAAATGCTCAAGTGAATATCTTGTTTGTCTTCCAGCAAGATATTATATGTCCAAGACATCCCAAGAATGATGTCCATACATAGTTGGTACACTCTACAACTAATAGGAAGTGACTGCTGCACTGTTTCTACACTGTAATGTGCACAGTTGCAGGCAGTCACTTTCTGCCATTGCTTTCCAGCTGTAGAGTTGACTTGTACTTCTATCAGGGGGATGTCAAGGGATCAGGTCCCTAAACTATTTCTTGTGAGTCCAAGCGTACATTGCCCAGAGTTTTTGAGTTCATGCTGACTGGTTGTGCTGGATACGCATCAGGTCCTTTATCTGGTTCTTTACATAAAGTTTGTTAGATCATCAAAACATAAGACTAACCCATCACTGCCGAATAGGAACCCCACTCTCAGTGTTGGATGGGTTGGTTTGTGAGTAATCTCTGTTATTCCTCTACTTTAACAAGTCTTTACTTTTGATGTTTGTTTTTATGGTTTAAAGCTAATATTTCTGAGGATTTTCATTTGGATGGCTGTTTTCTTGAATGAAGCACTTCGTGGCTCAAGATTTTGGCTAAATCTCTAGGCATCATGAAGGAGAAGCGATGAAATCTGCACATTGTTTATGTTTATGTTTATGTGAAAAAATTTGGGGAGTCTTGGAATTTTTTGGATATGGACTAATATATGGTTATGCAATTTTTTGTGCACGTTGATGGGGTAGATTCTTTTAAGTTCTCTCGAGTGTCAATTTTGTAGATAAGCACAATGTTATGGCTTTCAATTTGGTAGTGAAATTCAGTAATAACATAGAAGGAGTTGCATTGCATCAATAACGTGCCTATTAGGATCAACGATAGGGTTGAGAAAGGGGCGGTGTTTCACATTCATGACATTCTGAGATTCATATATTATATGTATGGTTGACATCTTGAAATGACTGTCTTTATGGTTAGAGTAATTCTTTTCATGTTGCTTTCCCATTCTGTTGTTTGTTTACTTGGTTTTCCATAGATCATGGTATTTAAATCCTTTATTTCTTCAGAAAACATGAGAAGGGAAAGTAATGTTTACTTATAGCTTTGTTTTTTTTAACTATAGGAGCATCCACATATAACTGGTGAGACAATGCAGTGCATGCTCAACCTCTATTTTCCAATATGGCATATGCTATTGTGCTAGTGCTGCTCAGGTTGGCAACTTTGGGAAGGCACCAAAAAACTTTATTGGAAAGTCATGATCCAATTAAGGGACTTGCCTCACAACAGAAGATTTCCTCCCCAACAAAAATAGAAATCCCCATATGTCTAAAGAACAGATCGAGAATAAATTGAAAGCATATCTTGGAGTAAAGCTTATTTGGATGCCTCGTTGATTGTATGGTATTCATCATGCTCACCATATTCTGTGTAAATGGATAGTAGAGTTAAATTGTGTCCTGGATCTGCTTGTACATTTTTTAATGGGCATGTGTCAAGATTAACAGTCCTACAGACAATTTCTATCCAGAAGTTGAATCAATGATTTACACATAGGACGAACAACCTTGAGAACTTTAAGACCTCACTGTATAATTAACATTTTTCATATATATGCATGTTCTCATGTGGAGGCCTATTTAGACCTTTCGGTGCAATTATCTTTCATAACCTGCCTTCATTAACCTATTATTAGGTGTCAAACCAAGTTTTGTAAGGTTTTCAAAATTTAACCTAAAATGGGAAAAAAGTTTGCACCAGATATTGATCAATACTTGGTATGGTATCTCTTTCCTTAGACTACTTGCATGTCATCTCTTGGAAGGCTTGTGCTGTCCATTAACAATAACTTCTGTCACACCTAGGATGCTTTTAATTAAGGTAGCACATATTATCAAATTTTATATGAGATGTTTCTAGTTCAATACCATTTCTTGTTGTATCATGAACTTCATTCTTTCATCTCGAAATAATCATGTTCCGTAAACAATTTTGATTTCTATAGGATCATCTGATGCTACCATAACCTTCCAAAAATACTGTAAGAGCTCTTAGTCATATAAAACTGTTAATTTATACTCAACAAATGGCAATGTACTAGTTCAAAATATTGGTGGTTTTATTAGTTATGTTAGGAGTCTGGTGCTGGCAATTGGGATGAGCAGGCAAAAGGCTGGATGATGACTGAGAATAGCAACAACGTGCTACTCTGTTTCTTGTTCTTTTCTTTCTTCTTTTTCTTTGCCTTGTTTTTTTACCTTTTGATATTTTTGTGGGAGTTTTCCAGCCGAACATGTTATACTTATGTATATGTTTCATCTTTTTCTTTTCGTTAGTTATTTATTGTTGTTATTATCATCATCCTCCTACGACTATCATTATCATGAGAAGTGAGCAATTAGACTTTAGTTTCTGTAAATTTTGAGAAGAAGAAAAAGCTTCTTTTATTTATGCGCATTTTTACATCCAACGAGAAAGGGAAATTATAAAAAGCTCCTAATGCTAATTAAGGAAATAAAATAAATCTATACAACCAATTCAACTATCAAATAAAATTAGAATAAAATCAGATCTCCTAGATATAATCAAATCTCCTGAAATTATGCTAATCAACACTCTTAATTTAAGTCTCCTTGAATCATTCTAATCAACACTCCCCCTCAAGTTAGTGCAAAGATGTCGCACATGCCCAAATTGCACCCCAAAGTATGGAAAGCACTTGTTGAGACCTTCGGTAACACATCAGCTAGCTGTTTTTTCGATGGAACATGAAACAAACTCAAGACACTAATTGTAACTTCTTCTTTGATGAAGTGTCGATGAATTTCCACATGCTTTGTTCGGTCATACTAGACTGGATTATGAGCTATACTGATGGCAACTTTATTGTCACAGTACAAGGAACGTTTTCCTTTTTCATACGGTCTCAATTCCTGTAGTAGCTTTTGTAGCCAAAGCAGTTCGCAAACACCCTGGGCCATAACTCTATATTCTGCCTCTGCATTTCATCTAGCAACTACACTTTGTCTCTTGCTTCTCCAAGTAACCAAGTTCCTCTTACGAGCGTATAGTAACCAGATGTTGATCTTCTGCCATCTAGAGATCCAGCCCAGTCTCCGTTTGTAAAGGCTTCTATTTGGAGGTGATCATGTTTAGAGAAACGTAGACCTTTCCCTGGAGTAGACTTCAGATACCGCAAAATGTTAAATACAACTTGCATATGAGGATCTCGGGGATCATGCATAAACTGACTCACCAAGATAACTAAATAGGCTATGTCTGATCTAGTGTGAGAGAAATGAGTCTTCCAACCAGCCTCTGATATCTCTCCTTATCAACTGATTTTCTAACTCCACTTTGTAACTTGTGATTGCTTTCAATGGGTGATTCTGCGAGTTTGCAACCTGTCATACGAGTTTCTTTCAAAAGATCCAGAATATACTTCCTTTGAGAAATAAAGATTCCTCTTTTAGATCTAGCAACCTCAATTCCCAAGAAGTACTGCAATTTTCCTAGATCTTTGATATCAAATTCATGTGCTAACAACTTCTTCAATCGAGACATCTCCTCTTTGTCATCTCCTGTCATTACTATGTCATCAACATAAACTACGAGAAGAGTGAGTTTACCCGTTTGATGTCTTATGAAGAGGGTGTGATCAACATTGCTTTGTTGGTAACCGAACGAGATCATTTCTTTGCTCAATCTGTCAAACTAAGCTCTAGGGGATCGCTTCAGTCCGTATAAGGCTTTATTCAATCTGCATACCTTTCCTTGACTCTATGCAGTATCAAATCCAAGAGGAATTTCCATATACACATCTTCTTCTAAGTCTCCATGAAGAAATTTTGAAGGCGAAGATGATCGATTCTTTTTTCCGAAGGGAATTAAAGCCTAAGGAGATAGGGCTCTTTCCAGACGAGCTGGTGTTCGATGGTGAACGAGAGATAGAGGAGCGCAACATTCTTCACATCAAACTCTTGTAAGTCCTAATAAAGATTAGTTGGACAAGATAAAAGAATTCTAACAGTGTTCATCTTAGCAACAAGGACAAATGTCTCTTGATAATCCACTCCATAAGTCTGAGTGAATCCCTTAGCCACCAATCTTGCTTTGAATCTTTCAATTGAGCTATCAGCTTTGTGATTCACAGTAAAGACCCATTTGTCGCACCCCTTTTTCCTCGCGAAATCGGGTTTCGACACGTGACAACTCTTTAAGGAAGGGTGCTAAAAGAGAGAGTCGACACCTAACAAATTTGAGGTGCGTTAGGGCACCTATTTGCAAGTAACTCTGGTTTAACCAATTTACATCACCAATGATCGGGCAAGGGCTCAAATTACCTCGAGGAGAAGGTGTTAGGCACTCCTCGAGGTCCACAACTGTGGGTTCCGGCCGAACTCGAATTATATGAATTAGTCCAAACAACGAGAAAAGACAAAATTAGGAAAATAAACAAATAATTGATTTTTGAGACAAAGGTGGGGGGTCCTAAGTTTTTAGTCTAAAGGATCACCCCTTGCAACATAAATAATACTTCGTAACTCCCTCGAGGTGGGGTGTTACTCGTATTATTCAGCGGGCACAGACGATCATCTTCTGCTACCCGATTGCTATCTTTAAGTTGTTTACCTAAAGCGTACTAATTGATTCTGAATCGTACCTTATGCGTGTACTACTCGTCTCATACCTATAGTGTGATGACCCAAAGGGTCATCTTATTAATTAAGACTCCATTCCAGGCTCCTAGGCCTTCAAAGGACTAATTTTAATTTCCTCAATTTGCGTGCGCAACCCGGGCGTGAATTCGGAAAGCTTTTATGTGAAAATACGAGAAATAAAAATTTCTAGAGTTAAAATTTGTTTTTAGTTGACTTTGGTCAACCCTTTGAGTAAACAGACCCGGATCTATGTTCAGATGATCCCGGGAGGTCCGCAGTAAAATATGGGATTTGGGCGTATGCCCGAAATTTGAATTCCAAGGTCCCTAGCCTTAGAAAATAATTTTTGAAGAAATTTTTTCTGCTGGTTAATTCAATAAATAAACCAATGAAATAATATGTGAAATTTATGATATCTGGCACGTATTTTAATTCCGTAGCCTAGAACAAGTTCCTTATTGTAACGACCCGACCGGTCGTTTTGATCTATAGCGCGTCGTTCAGCGGTTGGAAGTCATGAACAACTTCATTTTAGGTATTATGACTTATGCGTATGGTCGGAGTTGAAATTCAGGAAGTTCGGAGTTAAATTGGAAGGAAAATTTTCATTTCAGAAGTCTTAAGTTGGAAGAATCGACTAAGACTGAATTTGGAGTAAACGATCTCGGAATTAGGATCTAAAGGTTCCATCAGGTTCATATGATGATTTCGGACTTGGGTGTATGTCCGGATCGGGTTTTGGATAACCCGGGAGCATTTCGGCGTATATTGTGGAGGTCAGCATTTTTTAAGGAATTTCTTAAGTTTGGCTTGAAGAGAATTTCAGTGATATTGATGTCCGTTTGGGGTTTCGAGTCTGGGAATAGCTTCGTATGGTTATTCTGGAGTTGGGAGCGCGATGAGAAGTGAATTCGGATGTTCGTAGGTTATTTTGAAGTCATTTGGCTATAGATAGAAATTTGAAGGTTTTTGAGAAATTCGACCGGAAGTGGAAATTTTGATATCGGGGTCAGAATGCGATTTTAGAAGTTGGAGCAGGTCCGTAATGTCGAATATGACTTGTGTGCAAAATTTGGGGTCGATCGGACGTGATTTGATAGGTTTCGACATCAGAGGTGGAAGTTTGAAATTTCAAAGTTCATAAAGTTGAATTTTAGTGCGATTCGTGATTTCGATGTTGTTTCATGTGATTTGAAGCCTCGAGCAAGTCTGTGGAGGTTATGGGACTGAGTCGTGTGATTTGACGGGGTCCCGAGGGCCTCGGGTGTGTTTCGGGGTGGTTCCGGGGTATTTCCAAGTGTTTGGTTGCTGCTGTTTTTCTGATGATTTGGAGGTTCAGTGCGATCACGGCCTTAGTAGTGCGATCGCGGAGAAGAATTTGAGGGCTGGAAATTTTGGCTTGTGCAACCGCACAGAAGAAAATGAGGCTGCACGTTTTGGCCTGTGCGAACGCATGGTTGAAGCTGCGATCGTGGAGAAAGACTTAGAGGGAGATGGAAAAAGGCTTGTGCGATTGCAGGCATGCTCGTGCGATCGCGGAGAAGAAAATTTGGGCAGCATACTTGGCCTGTGCGATCGCACAGAAGGTTTTCCTGGGCAGTGTTCAATTTAAAACGGATTTTTGCCATTTCTCTCATATATTTCTCATGGTTGGGGCGATTTTGGAGGATTTCAAAGGGTGAATCAAGCATCAAGAGGTAAGTGATTCCTTCTAATTTCCAAGTTAATTCAAGGTTTATACATGGTATTAGACATGAGAATTTGTATAAAATTAGGATTTTTGAAGAAAACCTAGAAAATTTGGTAATTTGGATTTTAGCCACGAATTGAGCATGAATATTTGAGTAAATTGTATATTTGAACTAATAAAGCTATGGGTAGAGTTTACCTTCGAGAAATTTCGGAATCCAGGCACGTGGGCCCGAGGGAATTTTGGTCAATTCATTGAGCGGAGTTGGGAAATTGTATAAATTTGAATTTGTTACGAGTATTAGAGTGAATTTTCATTGCTTTTCCCGTTATTTGGATATTTTTGAGCGTTGTGAATCAATTGGAATTGTCGGGAGGGTTTGTAAGCCGGTTATGAAGTTTCGGAGCGAGGTAAGTCTCCTTTCTAACTTTGTGAGGGGAAATTTTTCCCATAGGTGAACTAAATGAATATATGTTGTTGTTTGCGGGGGCTACATGCGCACGAGGTGACGGGAGTCCGTGCGTAGCTACTGTTATGCCATGTCCGGGTAGCCTAGGACCCACATCATGCCTTGCGTTCTTTCTAGAACTGAATTATATGCTTTATGAATTTATGTTATATGAAACTTCGGTTTTCCCTGAGATCACAGAAATTGGTAATTTAAAGGAATTATTTATTGAAAGTAATTTAAGAAAAATGGTGTATGTCCATGTGACCGCTTCGCAATTTACATTCCGCGAGCGGAGTGTTATTCCCCCTCATGGGAGCGGGCCGTACGCCATGACGAGATTGAAAGATGCACTTATGGTTCGGGCCGTTCGACCCTCGGCAGTGCACCGTTTACTTTTATTGTTGGTTCGGGCCGAACGACCCTCGACATTTCCTACGCATATATATGCATATGATATACGACTTGTGGCTTGAATTGTTAAATTGTCTTAAGGACGTAAATTGTTAAATGATTTCATGGATAATAACTTGACAGATATTTGGGGGGAAAATGAAGTAGAAATTATTTATTTACTTCCAGTGGTTATTGAATTGCAGTTACTTTTAAAGTTTTACTGATTTTATTACCCTCGTATGCCTTTTGCTGCTGTCATATATTGTTAAATTATATTGTTGGACCCTAGTGAGTGTCAAGTCGACCTCTCGTCACTTCTCTGAGGTTAGGCCGAATAATTACTGAGTACACATTATTTTCGTACTCATGCTACACTTGATGTGCATTTTTATTGCACAGGTACTTTCATAGCGACGTGGTTGGTTGGGAGACTTAGGCGAGCTGCATCATCCGGAGGCGATCCGCAGCTGACAGAGTCTCCCTCGTATTGTATTAATTGTATTTTAATTTTCCTTGTCCAACTGTATTTCGGACAAGCTTTGTAGTATTTTGTAAAATTCTTAGAAATTGCTCATGTACTTGTGACACCGGGTTCTGGGATGTGTTTGAGATTTACTCTAATAAATTAAATTGTTTACCTGTCGTATTTATTTAATAAATTTCCATTTTCTCATTGGGCTTTAAGTGAAAGGTAATGATTTCAAAAAATGCTAAAACAGGAAATTTGGCTTAACTATTTAAGAATTGGCTTGCCTGACAGCGGTGTCCGGCGCCATCACGACCTTAATGGATCTTGGGTCGTGACAACATGGTATCAGAGCGCTAGGTTCCCTTAGGTCTCACGAGTCATGAGCAAGTCTAGTAGAGTCTTGCAGATCGGTACTGAGACGTCAGTACTTATCTTCGAGAGGCTACATGACTGTTAGGAGTACTTCCTTTCTTGATTGCTCATTGTGCGATTGGATTCCCTTAAGTCTTGTGCCTATGTTTCTTCCTACTCAATCTCATGCGTTGCGAAGCGCTTGCTTTAAATCGGGAGTTTGAGGAATTGTAATGGTGCTGCAGATATGGTGCGGGATGTTTTCTGTACATAGTTGTTTGGGCTGTTGTTGTCGCCCTGCAGAAGAATAATATGTTGTTTCAGCTCAGTAGCGGTGTTGTTGAGAGACTGCAAGGCTATGCTCAGGTAGTGATGATGCTTAAGGTTGGTTATCGCACGATGTTTATATGATGGTAAAATGCTTGCCCATATGTCGGGGTAATTGATGACTGAAGGGAGGTCTTCTCAGAGTGTGATTTCGAGATTTCAGTATTTTAGTTCCGACAGAGGAAATACATTTGGATTATGAATGTGTTAAGTTCGCCGGTGTTATGGTTCTCCAATTGCATTGGGTCATAGTGTTGTGAGGTGTTGTTGAAGAAGTGGTTGTCATAGATTGTGGTGTGTAGTGGTTCAGAATTGAATAGTTATTTCTAATGAAGGCAGCTCGAGAAAGATGATCTTCGGAGAGTTTGAAGTCGTGGTGATCTGCTGGTTTAAGAGCCACAGAGAATGATATTGAATTGAGGCCGCAATTGAGAATCATGCGATGAAGGAAGACATGTGAAAAGTGTCAGGTGGCGGCTAAATCTCTAGATGTCAGGCATCAGAGACGGAAGTCGGGTAGTTTCTTAAAGGAATGAGTTCAACTAAGTGGGAGAGTGGCAATGTAGCCTATGAGTTCAGTGGTAAGCTGACTGTCTACCTTGAGGAGGAGTTGGAGTGATTTAAGAAATTTAGTGGACATGGATTAGGTCCACGAGCTTAAACTGAAAGGTTGGTTATTCGGCGGAAGGTTGGATGCAACGGAGAGGAGTTGTTAGGGATAAAGAAGGATGCAATATGGCAGTGAATTTGCAGATGTTGTAGCACATTTAGTAGATGTCCATGAGGAGCGGATGGACGGTCAAGGTTGGTGAATGAGAGCAGGCTTAGGATGGGGTATGTTGTTGCAGAGAGTGTGCATTTCAGCGTCGTTGGAAGGTGTTAGTTGGTGATTTCCACAGGTGGGTTGTCTTTCGTGAGTAGGTCAGCGTTGTGTGGTTGGCACGTTTCTGCGAGGAATTCTAGTGGCTATTCGGCAGGAGGGAGAATATGTGAATGATGCTAGAGAATTTGAGCATTCAGGAAGTGCCTACAGGGGAATTTAGAAGAGTTTGACGGGTTGGTTGAGCAAGGTCATGTCAGCAATGAAGAAAGGATCTCGGCAGGGTCTAAAGCGGTGCAAGGAGTAGCTTCGAGCTAAGTGGGGGAGTCCCACCACCTGCAGTTGGGTTGTAGGATTGTGTTCTCATGGGGTTGCGGATTGTCGGCGTATTGGCAAGTTAGTACAGCTAAGGGAAAGGAGTAAAATGGTGATTTTCATGGGATTTGATGAATGTGTGCAAAGGTTGGCCCTGTTGGGCCAGGGTTAGGCTTTGAAAGATTCAGAATTTATGCTTAAGGTATAGGCAAGTTGTAAGGGTAGTGACTCGGTCACGTGCTTCGTTGAGAGCATGTTCATGTGCTAGAAAAGCCATGGAGTTGATTGTATTCGGGGCCAGTCAGAGTGGGTGACTCTCAGCAGCGGTCCTAGTAAATTTGAAAGTTAGAGTATGCGGTGTTTAAGGGTTTTGAGCAGCAGTATGATTAAGAATCGAGCTTTTGCAGCGTAATTTCTGAGAAAGGGAAAATGGTTGGAGTGTTCTATGTTATTTTCAGCATGCAGGATAGTATTGGAGGAGTGAGAGAAATGAACTCCGGGTTGTAGAAAGTTTACCAGGAAGGTATGAGACGGGTTGCGGGAATTAGGCAGCATGGTCTCGTGAATCAAGGTCACTCGGGATGAGTGAGGGTTGAGTCTGCTATGAGTTGAAGGAAGTTACTACTATCTCTAAGGCAATTAAGATGATTAAAAGAAGATAGATTGGTTAGCCATGGTTGAAATGGCACATGTACGGCAGTGATCAGTTCCTTCGGTGTGATTAAGTATGTGTATGGTTTGTGCAGATGTGTGTGGGGCATGTCGGCCGTCGTAATAGATTTCATTGGGAGCATTCAAGTGCTATGGCCTGTCAGGTGTAGGCGGATCCCGGAAGGTTTATGGTGGTTCAGACCACTACTTAAGGATTTGCATGTATTGTGATTGTGAGAATTCGCTCGTGTGTTGTTATGGTTCTCATGAATTGAGGTAAGTAAAAGGATTCTATGGTGTTCACCCTATTCGTGGTTCAGGAGTTATGATGGAATTCCTATGCTATTCCATATTGGCATGATAGGTGCATTAAGCAGTATGTAACTAGATGTAAGAATCGAGATTGCGGTCCGGAGTTAACAAGGATGTCATGAGCTCGGAGGAGCAAGAACAAGGGATGTGAATGTTTAGAATAAGCTGATGCTGTCTTCAGTGTCATCTGAGTTTGGTGTTTGGTGAAAGAGACTTTGTATCTTGGTTACGGGTCCTTGAATTGTTTCACGGCCTTAGGGTGGTCTGTGGTATGGATGTGCGTACTTGTTACCTTGTGTGGAAGACCGTGGGAGCATGACTGCGGGAAGATTGTATAAGTGTGACATGTAGTCACCTGATTGGTTGAAGAATTACACTAAGTATAAAGGAGTGTAATATTGCTTAATTGAGAATTTATGCCTGGAAGGCGTTCGGTTCAGTTGATTGTGGATTGTAGGGTGTTTTTCCCATCTATGAGGGTTGTTCTTGTGTATTATGAGAGGAATTGGAGTATTATGGACCCATGTGAAGCCATTAGCCTAGTGCAATGTGAGCGGAATCATCTTGAGGGTTGTGAATGAATTCAATGTGGTTGTGGGCTCCATGTGAATAAGGTGTGTTCATTTATGTATAACGCTCTTTAAGGAGGGGTGTTGGAACATTAGATGTTGTTCCGTCTTCATCAAATTCAGGTATATTATGATCGTGTCGTGTGAGTTGTGAAACAGCGTGATAATTTCTTATGTGATGAGATTCTGCGGAGTGATAGGGTTATGTGAGCAGGATGGCCCTCGAGATTCAGATTATATACCGCACCTCAGTTGTGCTTGAGTTTTGTAGCATATGGCTCTATCAGTCTCCCCATAATGGTATTATGCACTTAGCGTGCTTGTGACCGATATTTAGTAATTTGTAATAGTGAGCAATTCAGTTCCGTGCATATTTCCTTATATAAATCTTATGATGGGATTGGGTGGCACACCGCCACGGGTATGTTATTTGGATCGGGTTGCACGCCGCAACAGTGTGATGTTGAGCAAGGCTCCTATAATTATTTTTCTTGTGTTTTACTTCCTATTTTTCTGAGGAAAGTTCATATTTGTTGCGTGAGTTGAGTAGTCCCTTCCCAAGTCATTTCCTTATGTATCATATTCGAATTGTGGCCTATTGGCGCATTGTGGCATCGTGTGAGACTGTTGGTCATGTCTGGGGTGATTGGTTATCTGAGCAGCTCATATTGGGTGAGACGAGACTATTGGATTAGAGATCAGTGCGATGGGATTTTGTGGAGAATGGTAGAGAACAAATTCCAGTATTTGGTTCGTAATGAGATGATGATCTAAGTCAAGAGAAAAGATTTCAATGTTGGGTTAACTTTGTAGTTGGTTAGGAATTTCTACACATCTCCTCCGTTGTGGTGGTATCGTCAGCATTATAGCAGGATGTATGTATGTATCTTATAAGGTGCATTGAGAGCATCAAATTCGTAGAATTTTGGCTATTAAGGTTCAGGGAGCGTCATTATGGTTAGATGAAGGATTATGCGGTGTATGGTGTTGATTCAGCAAAGGTACGCAAATGGTTCTGGTGCCTCGTGTGGTAGTTGATACGGTGTTCATATATTAGAAACATGCCTGACAGAGAATTTCCAGTGTTGGAACTGAGTTCAGAGCTTATTGTATGGATAAAGGAGGATATCTTCAGATTTGATCAAGCTTATGTGCTCAACTGGGTTGTGGCAGCACGGGCAGGTGCCCGAGGTGTTAAACAGTGATTTCAGATAACTCAAGAGAAGTTCTTGGCACGTTCGAGGACGAACGTCTGTTTAAATAGGGAAGAATATAACGACCCGACCGGTCGTTTTGAGCTCTAGCGTGTCGTTCAGTGGTTGGAAGTCATGAACAACTTCATTTAAGGTATTATGACTTGTGCGTATGGTCGGAGTTGAAATTCAGGAAGTTCGGAGTTAAATTGGAAGGAAAAGTTTCATTTCAGAAGCCTTAAGTTGGAAGAATCGACTAAGACCAGAATTTGGAGTAAACGGTCTCAAAATTAGGATCTGAAGGTTCCAGCAGGTTCGTATGATTATTTTGGACTTGGGCGTATGTCCAGATCGGGTTTTGGATAACCCTGGAGCGTTTCGGCGTATATTGTGGAAGTCAGCATTTTTGAAGGAATTTCCTAAGTTTGGCTTGAAGCGCATTTCAGTGATATTGATGTCCGTTTGGGGTTTCGAGTCTCGGAATAGCTTCGTATGGTGATTCTGGAGTTGGGAGAGCGATCGGAAGTGAATTCGGATGTCCGTAGGTTATTTTGAAGTCATATTGCTATAGATAAAAATTTGAAGGTTTTTGAGAAATCTGACCGGAAGTGGAAATTTTGATATCGGGGTCAGAATACGATTCCGAAAGTTGGAGCAGGTCCGTAATGTCGAATGTGACTTGTGTGCAACATTTGGGGTCAATCGGACGTGATTTGATAGGTTTCGTCATCGGAGGTGGAAGTTTGAAATTTCAAAGTTCATAAAGTTGAATTTTAGTGCGATTCGTGATTTTGACGTTGTTTGATGTGATTTGAATCCTCGAGCAAGTCCGTGTGAGGTTATGGGACTGAGTCGTGTGATTGGACGGGGTCCCGAGGGCCTCGAGTGTGTTTCGGGGTGGTTCCGGGGTATTTCCAAGTGTTTGGTTGCTGCTGTTTTTCTGGTGTTTTGGAGGTTCAGTGCGATTGCGGCCTTAGTAGTGCGATCGCGGAGAAGAATTTGAGGGCTGAAATTTTTGGCTTGTGCGATCACACAAGGAGGAGTGAAACCGCACAGAAGAAAATGAGGCTGCAGGTTTTGGCCTGTGCGAACGCATGGTTGAAGCTGCGATCGCGGAGAAGAATTTGAGGGCTGAAATTTTTGGCTTGTGCGATCACACAAGGAGGAGTGAAACCGCACAGAAGAAAATGAGGCTGCAGGTTTTGGCCTGTGCGAACGCATGGTTGAAGCTGCGATCGCGGAGAAGGATTTGGAGGGAGATGGAATAAGGCATGTGCGATCGCAGGTATGCTCGTGCGATCGCGGAGAAGAAAATTTGGGCAGCATACTTGGCCTGTGCGATCGCGGCTAATTGTGTGCGATCCCACAGAAGGTTTTCTTGGGCAGTGTTCAATTTAAAACGGATTTTTGCCATTTCTCTTATATATTTCTCATGGTTGGGGCGATTTTGGAGGATTTCAAAGGGTGATTTTCATCAAGCATCAAGAGGTAAGTGGTTCCTTCTCATTTCCAAGTTAATTCAAGGTTTATACATGGGATTAGACATGAGGATCTGTATAAAATTAGGATTTTTGAAGAAAACCTAGAAAATTTGGTAATTTGGATTTTAGCCACGAATTGAGCATGAATATTTGAGTAAATTATATATTTGAACTAGTAAAGCTATGGGTAGAGTTTACCTTTGAGAAATTTCGGAATTCGGGCACGTGGGCCCGAGGGCATTTTTGTCAATTCATTGAGCGGAGTTGGGAAATTGTACAAATTTGAATTTGTTACGAGTATTAGAGTGAATTTTCATTGCTTTGCCCGTTATTTGGATAGTTTTGAGCGTTGTGAATCAATTGGAATTGTCGGGAGGTCTTGTAAGCTGGTTATGAAGTTTCGGAGCGAGGTAAGTCTCCTTTCTAACTTTGTGAGGGGGAATTGTCCCCATAGATGAACTAAATGAATATATGCTATTGTTTGCGGGGGCTGCGTACACACGAGGTGACGGGAGTCCGTGCGTAGCTACTATTATGCCATGTCCGGGTAGCCTAGGACTCACATCATGCCTTGCGTTCTTTCTTGAAATGAATTATATGCTTTATGAATTTATGTTATATGAAACTTCGATTTTCCCTGAGATCACATAAATTGGTAATTTAAAGGAATTGTTTATTGAAAGTAATTTAAGAACAATGTTGTATGTGCATGTGACCGCTTCGCAATTTACATTCCGCGAGCGAAGTGTTATTTCCCCCCCTCTCATGAGAGTTGGCTGTACGCCACGGTGAGATTGAAAGATGCACTTATGGTTCGGGCCGTTCAACCCTCGGTAGTGCACAGTTTACTTTTATTGTTGGTTCGGGCCGAACGATCCTCGACATTTCATATGCATATATATGCATATGATATACCACTTGTGATTTGAATTGTTAAATTGTCTTAAGGACGTAAATTGTTAAATGATTTCATGGATAATGACTTGACAGATATTTGGGGGGAAAATGAAGTAGAAATTATTTATTTACTTCTAGTGGTTATTGAATTGCAGTTACTTTTAAAGTTTTACTTATTTTATTACCCTCGTATGCCTTTTGCTGCTGTCATATATTGTTAAATTATATTGTTGGACCCTAGTGAGTGTCAAGTCGACCTCTCGTCACTACCTCTCTGAGGTTACGCGGGATACTTACTGAGTACACGTTGTTTTCGTACTCATGCTACACTTGCTGTTCATTTTTATTGCACATGTACTTTCATAGCGACGTGGCTGGTTTGGAGACTTAGGCGAGCTGCATCATCCGGAGGTAATCCGCAGCTGACAGAGTCTCCCTCGTATTGTATTCATTTTATTTTAATTTTCCTTGTCCAACTGTATTCCGGACAAGCTTTGTAGTATTTTGTAAAATTCTTAGAAATTGCTCATGTACTTGTGACACCAGGTTCTGGGATGTGTTTGGGATTTACTCTAATAAATTAAATTGTTTACATGTCGTATTTATTTAATAAATTTCTATTTGCTCATTGGGCTGTAAGTGAAAGGTAATGATTTTAAAAAAAAATGCTAAAACAGGAAATTTGGCTTAACTATTTAAGGATTGGCTTGCCTGACAGTGGTGTCCGGAGACATCACTACCTTAATGGATTTTGGGTCATGATAGTTATGTTATGAAAGACCTATATGTGAATTTTCATGAGAATCAGAGTTGATTTTGATGTAATTCGGACATCGGGTTGAAAAGTTAGAAAAATTAAGTGTTCTTGAGAAAATCATGAGTTTTGAGGTTATATTCGTAGATTTGATGCTATGTTGATGATTTGATCACACGATCAAGCCCGTATGATATTTTTAGACTTGCGTGCATGTTTGGTTTGAAGCCCCGAGAGCTTGGGTGAGTTTCGGATAGGATTAGGCTACGTTGCGCTTGTTTTTGGTGCTTCATCGTCGTTTCTTCAGGAATAAAATTACACAACACTAATCAAATGAACTCCGAATTTAGTTCTTATTGAACCATTAGATCCGTATCGTAATTTCGGATCCATAGGAAAAAGAATCATCGAATTTGGACATCGTATGAAGGAGTTATGCCCATTTTAGTGATGGACAAAATACTGCTGGTGCCGGATGTCGCATCAGCCTATTAAATGAGCTTTCTGACGGGATTTTCACCCATTCTTCAATTCTCTCAAACCCTAAACCTCCATAGGCGATTTTTCAAAGACCCAAACTTCTCCAAATCATTGGTAAGTGATCTTTAACTAATTCCTTTCATTCCTTAACAACTTTTTACCAAAATTTCAACCAAATTTTTTGAGTTTTCATGGTAAAAATTGGGATTTTGGGTAGTACATAGGAATTTCAAAATTTAGGGAATTGGACCTCTAATTGAGGTCGAATTCCAATACCAATTGCATATTCGGGCTCAGGAGAGATTGGGTAAACGGGTTTTGGTCCGAACCTCGAGTTTAGACCAAGTGGGTCCGAAGTCGATTTTTAAAATTGAATAGGAAAACTTAGGAAAACCATTGCTTTTCAATAAATATGATTCCTTTAGGCTAGGATTAATAACATTGAACCAATTATGATTAGATTCGAGCGGATTAGAAGCAAATTCTAAGGAAAGGCAGTGCAAGAACAATGAATTGCTTGTGAGATCGAGGTAAGTGTTTGGTCTAACTTTGACTTGAGGGAATAGGAGTCCCCACTTGTTTGCTATGTGAAATGCATGTGTGTGGTGTATACGTGAGGTGACGAGCATCTATGCACCACCCAATTTGCATGTTAAGCATGATCCCTTTCCTGTTCCCAACTTAATTGATTCTTGTCTTAATTAGTCTATGACTATTTGGCTTTGTTACCTTGTTGTTAAACATTGTGGTGGTTATTTTGTAAAGAGTATTGGTTGTTTATTTAGTTCCCCTGTGGTACAAACGATTGAGCAGTTTGGCGTTGTTTTTACGAAGCATATACATATACATTGATGTTCCTGTTGGTTTCATTGTTGATAATATTGAGGAAGTGATGAGGAATGCAGTTTAACTGTTTTATGATTGTTGAGGTTTACGTGATTGTTTGGTTTCAATTGATTGTTGCCAACTGTTGTGGAGAGTGTATTAAAAGTGTTTGATGTTTTTTTGATTTTATCATGGTACATAAAGACTGAGTTGGGTTGACAGCGTCACGGTGTTTACATATATGCTGGTTGGTTTTATTGTTAAATGATATTGGTTAAAGCTTACGAGCTATATGGTTTCCGATTTGAAATTGTGGAAATATAAATATTGTGAAAGGCTTGGCCTGAATTGTGAAAGTTTTCATGAATTAATATAAGGTTATGATATGTCTGGTGGGAGCGGGTTGCACGCCGCAACAAAGGTGTGATAAGGGTGGACAGGTGGGATCGGGTTGCACGCCGAAACAGGAGCGATAATGGTGATATATGTTGGGAGGAGTAATAAGGGAGGTCGGTAGGAGCGGGTTGCACGCCGCAACAAGGAGCGATAAGGGAGGACACTTATATTTTACTGGATTTCAAAAATGTTTTACTGGTTTTTGAAACTCAAGGATTTGAGATTTACAGATTTGAAAAGCTTAAATGTTTATTTTACTATTTCGTTTTTAGAAAAACAAAGATTTGAAACTTTCTATTTTATATTACTATTTTTCATATTTTGGCACTACTTTTATTCAAAGTTAAAGTTTGAAAACTTGAAAATTATTGATAATTGGTTATAGCTGAGACCCGAAAAAGGCGGCTGAGTTATTTCATTATTGTTGCGGTATTTGAATTTATGTGTTTAGATTTCCTTCTTGTTTATTATTTATTGTCTCAGTTATATTTTTCTTGTTCATGTAGAATTGTTTTATTGTGTTATTGTATATATTATTGTCACAGGTTATATGTTGTTAATGCCCCACCGTAGCCTCGTCACTACTTCGTCGAGGTTAGGCTCGGCACTTACTCAGTACATGGGGTCGGTTGTACTGATACTACACTCTGCACTCTTTTGTGCAGATCCAGGTATTGATCAGAGTTAGGAGATTTTAGTAGCTGATGTCATTGCTCGGAGATACGAGGTAGATCTGCTAGCGTCCGCAGATTCCTGGAGTCTTCACTTAATTTCGGACACTGTTTTAATCCTTTCAAAACAGATATACAATTTCTTCAGCCCATTATTTGTAGCATTCTTAGTAGTTCGTGAATTATGATACCAAACCCTGGGTAGTTTTGTAATTAGCATTAGTTTGTGGTTCGTGTCTTATCTGGAATATTATTCCCGATTGTATTTATTGAAAAGAATTAGATTTTGTGTTTTGTTGGATTTGTTCATTCATGTTTAAATAAAGTATAAGGTAATGATTAAATGAGTTCTAACATTGGCTTGCCTTGAAAATGTGGTGTTAGGCTCCATCACGGTCCCGAGGGTTGGGTCGTGACAAGTTGGTATCATAGCTCTAGGTTGCTTAGGTCTCACAATTCACAAACAAGCTTAATAGAGTCTGAAGGATCGGTATGGAGACGTCTGTACTTATATCTTAGAGGCTATCAAGTTAGGAACAAACTCCATTTTTATTCTCTTCTACTCTATCGTGCGGTTCTCGTTATCTCCAATATTGATAGAACTCTTCTACTTTCTCGTAAATGGCGGGAATACGTGCTTTTCTCCCGCGGACTGACAGATCAGGTTCACCTGCAACACTAGTCTTAAACCACAGATGATGCAAGATAACTTCCACTCATGGAACGTGGAAACTCAAGTAGAAAGCAAAGCTCAAGGCCTAATTGGAATCAGTGAATCTCAAAAGGGAACCACATATAAGCTGAGAAATTATTTTGTGAATATAAGAGTGAGAAGTCATACGGGATTGTGTGTGATAATAGTCCCTTATTCAACCACTTCTTTTCATTCAAAACAAACTACAAGTCAGTACGGAAATAAATCATGTTGGCGCCAAACAAGCCAACAAGTCAGCCTATGGGCACAACCTCAATGTAAACCTTCCATTCCTTCTAAATTAACAAAATTATGCCCACACTGCAAGATCAATTCTCTGAAAGAAAGCCATGAACCTATTTATCATCAAGGAGGGATAGAACAAAGAGAAAAGATCTATTGATGATCAAGGATATCACCGCTCAAAATAAAACATACCCTGCATAATTTCAACATAACCATCCACACGACAACCAGGCAGTGTTACATAACAAAAATGTAATAAATAACATGATAAAACAGAATACCAATCCACCTAAAATATAAAACATAAACTAAGTTGTCACCGGAAAACAAGAACCAAATTCCAACACCAATCTACAAGAAAGTAAAGAACTAATTACATCCCAAATCGCAGTTATTCAAAGAGGCCACCTCAACCTGAAACCTAACAAGTAAGGTGAAAATAATGAACGGTGCCCCCCTGAATACTGCATCATGTACTCCCCTCGCTGTCAGAATTTGTCACCCTCCCCTCTCTCTCCTTCTCGGACCAGGGAGCTGGAATATCCTTCTCTTCCTCCGGCTCAGTCGATGGCAATGGCTCATGAGGCTTCAACACCTTCAAAATCCCCTTCACAACCTTCCACATGTGAATGAAGAAATTATCTCTCTTCTTCTCCCTTCTCTTCATCTGGGCGTGTGCACCTGCCATCTTGGCATGAGAAGTACTCAAGCCACCTTGTGCCGTGGCCAAATCAGCGTACGCCTTCTCCAACTGCTTCAAATGAGCCCCCTGTTTCTTCTGATCCTCAAGGTATCTCTTGAATTCTTTCTGTGAAATATGCAGAGGGCCCCTCAGATGTTTCCCCCGGTCCCTGTGGAAGCCGAGATACCAGCTCGCTAACCTGCCTCATCTCCTCAGAAAGCATAACAAATGGGCCACCGGTGGAGGGAGAAGGCTGGCCAACCTGCTTAGCCTGAGGAGGCAATCCCACTTTTCTCTTCTTTCTTTTGACAGATCCACCCTCTCCTCTCTACTTCAAGGGGTGGATAGGCTTATGCGGCTCTACCCAGTTGTCCCCTGGATCCTCCTCCACCCCAGCCACCTGGCACAATTCAGTAATAAGAGATGGGAATATAAGTGACGTACCACCCAGGCGAAGCTACTCCTTTAACTCACTGACGACCATGTCGCCAACGTTGAGTGGAGTGCCGTCAATGATACAAGCTACCATCAGTGCTCTCAGTATAGGCACATTCCAAATGTTGGACGCTGGAGAGACACGGCTGCACACAATAGCTAGCCATATCTTGGCTTCAGCGGTGAACTCTTGGGAAGTGATTGATTTCTTATCCAATGCCCAAGGAACATCCGCACCCGGGCATAGCTTGGAAGCCAACCAATCCTCCGGAAGCTTATCTTTCTCACGGAACGGATCCATGTCGTGGTCAGGGAGGTGGTAGATGTTATTCACAACTTCTGCCCCGAAATGTACCATCTTTCCTCGAATCCTCATCTTCGGCTTTTTCATGTTTATGGCAGGGAGATTCGCATAGAACTCCCTCACCCACTACTCATTTGCCGTGCAAGGCAGAGGGGCGAAACAAATCCATCCCATAGCAACAAGCTTCCGGTAGAACTCAGGCAGACGTTGCTCAACTTTGTCCATCTCTATTCCACTCTCCGGGAGCAACTTTTTGTGATTAGCTCATTGTAATACCTCTCCTGACACCCTCGTGATAGGAATATGTGTTGGTCATAGTTGTCCTCAAGTTCCATGGGAATTCCGGGCAAGGATTCCGTGGAGTCGGAACTCATTCTCAATATGTGGGCCTGCAAAAAAAATCATTGAAATGAAAACAGAGTATAACCATGAAATTTGTTGCAAAATGAATCTTGGATATCAAAGGAGTGATTGGACAGTTGAAACCATACTTAGAAAAAATTTTAAAAATTTCAAAATGTGCAAATATCCGCTTTCTGATGTCGCATTTACGACATATTTCTCCGCAAATGCAAAGTCAACAATTTCCCTCTGATGTCGCAATTGCGACATTATCTTTCGCAACTGCGAAGTCCTCATGTATCGCAATTGCGAGAAAAACTTTGCAATTGCGAAGTCTGTCAGCACAGTCATAGTTCGCAAATGCGAACTCCCCCTTCGCAAATGCGAACCCGTCGTCCCCAGCCCTAGAACAGTTCCTAATCCGGAAATTGCTTCCATGAAATCACTTCTAAACACCCCCAAAACACCTCAAATAGTCTTTACACACTAAATTATGCAATAAACATCACATACAACCACAAAAATACAATAGGATTCAACATCTAAACCCAAAATACTACCCCTGTTTCTAAGCATCAATGACATACATATTTTTCTCAAATTTCCAACCCATTGTTGGATTAACACTCTCAACCACCCTCACCCAACAAATAACAACATAAAATCTGTGATTTTAACACTTTGTGCCCAGAAACTTGAAATTTATTCCAAGCCCTAGGTTTTATGAAGATAATTGAAGAAGAAGAAGAAGAAGAAGTAGAAGAAGAAGTAGAAGAAGAAGAAGAAGATGTAAGGAGCAAGCAAAATTTACCTGATTGTTGCACTTGGAAGTGAAAAATATGAAAGGTTGAAGGTTGGGGAGCACTTAATCGTCTTGTTCCTTAAGCCCCAAAATAAACTTTTCAGTTTCTACAAATGAAAACCGTCAGACCCCCTTAAAGTCCCTTAGGTATCGCATTTGCGATGCCCTGTTCGCAAATGCGAACTCCCCCAGGAACTATCCTGTTCGCAAATGCGAGCTCCATTTAAAAAAAAAACAAAGAAGAGAATTTTCTTTTAAACAAAATAAAATAAGAATTAAATAAAATTTGTAATAAAATATTCTACAATAATAAATAATAATAATAATAAGGATAACAATAATAATGAATTTTAAGGAAATAATGATAAAATAATCCTTACACTAAACAGTTCCAATGGTTAGAATGACTAATAATTTGAGAAATAATGGGTCGCTACCACCAAGCACCACATTTAACGACATGGCACGACATAAATTAATTTTTTCAATTGTCTCGTTTCTTGAAAAATAGATATTGGTCACCTAAATCGGAATCAAGCTCGTGACAACGAATAGTGAGAATGATAGGTTGATGATCAAGCCGAACTCTAACTTCTTCACTATGCACTTCTTGGTTTCATGGGAGGAATGTTAATTGCCCTATTATTCCTTTCAAATTGTAAATGGTGTGACTTTTGTTCCTCCTCCTCGTAATCTCTTTTGACTCGTATAGTCCGATTTTCATATCTCCACACAAGACCGATGTTGAGAAATGCTTAGAACGTGACAAATTGGTATGACATTGTAATTTTCCAATAACTTCAACCACCTCATTTGCCCCTGATTGAGATCCTTTTGATAGAACAAGTACCAAAGACTGCAAGGGTCTGTGAAAACCTCACCTGGCACACCATAGTGATAGTGCCTCGAATTCTTTAATGCATGAACAATTACTGTCAAATCTTCGAAATCCAATTCTTCCCGGAAATTCTAATGTCCTTTAATTTTCCCCGGACTAGAATAAATTTCAACCATATTTTCAATTACGCCGGTCGACTCTAAGTTCTCATTTTCTTGGTATCACAAATACTCGTGGAGCCGGTTAGCGAATGTTAAACTCTTGAATTTTCCTAGGTAAAATTCACATTTCCCTCGGAGTGGACTCTTCATGACCTTCATTCACATTTTCAAATGATGGATGTCATGAGCCTCAATCGACGATTTTTAAGTGATTATCCAATATTCTCCAACGGGTAAATATCATTCCCTCTTCATTATTGTTTTCCAAAAATAAAGGAATTTTCTTCGATGTGCGTGCAGTGGAGAGGCCAGCCCGTTGAGGCAACTACTTGGGAGCCCGAGATGAATAAGCGAAGTAGTTAAATCCAAAATTAATTACCAAACCAAATATTTTTCTATGTCCGTTCGAGGACAAACGTTTGTTTAAGAGGGGGAGATTGTGATGACCCAAAGGGTCATCTTATTAATTAAGACTCCATTCCAGGCTCCTAGACCTTCAAAGGACTAATTTTAATTTCCTCAATTTGCGTGCGAAACCTGGGCGTGCATCCGAAAATCTTTTATGAGAAAATACGAGAAATAAAAATTTCTAGAGTTAAAATTTGGTTTTAGCTGACTTTGGTCAACCCTTTGAGTAAACGGACCCGGATCTATGTTCCGACGATCCCGGGAGGTCCGTAGTAAAATATGGGATTTGGGCGTATGCCCGGAATTCGAATTCCAAGGTCCCTAGCCTTAGAAGATAATTTTTGAAGAACATTGTTCTGCTGGTTAATTCAAGAAAGAAAGAAATGAAATAATATGTGAAATTTATGATACCGGGCACGTATTTTGGTTCTGTAGCCCAGAACAAGTTAGTTATGTTATGTAAGACCTATCTGTGAAGTTTCATGAGAATCAGGGTTGATTTGATGTAATTCGGACATCGGGTTGAAAAGTTAGAAAAATTAAGTGTTCTTGAGACAATCATGAGTTTTGAGGTTAAATTCGTAGATTTGATGCTATGTTGATGATTTGATCATACGAGCAAACCCGTATGATATTTTTAGACTTGCGCGCATGTTTTGTTTGAAGCCCAGAGGGCTTGGGTGAGTTTCGGATAGGATTAGGCTATGTTGCGCTTGTTTTTGGTGTTTCATCGTCGTTTCTTCAAGTATAAAATGACACCACACTAAGCAAATGAACTCCAAATTTAGTTTTTATTGAACCATTAGATCCGTATCGTAATTTCAGAGCCATAGAAAAAAGAATCATCGAATTTGGACATTGTATGAAGGAGTTATGCCCATTTTAGTGATGGAAAAATACTCCTGGTGCCGGATGTCGCAAATGCGAACTCCGGGTCGCAAATGCGACATCCGCAGCCTATTAAATAAGCTTTTTGACGGGATTTTCACCCATTCTTTAATTCTCTCAAACCCGAAACCTCCATAGGCGATTTTTCAAAGACCCAAACTTCTCCAAATCATTGGTAAGTGATCTTTAACTAATTCCTTTCATTCCTTAACAACTTTTAACAAGATTTCAACCAAAAATCTAGAGTTTTCATGGTAAAATTTTGAATTTTGGGTAGAACTTAGAAATTTCAAAATTTGGGGAATTGGACTTCGAATTGAGGTCGGATTCCAATACCAATTGCATATCCGGGCTCCAGAGAGATTGGGTAAACGGGTTTTGGTCCGAACCTCGAGTTTAGACCAAGTGGGTCCGGGGTTGATTTTTGAAATTGAATAGGAAAACTTAGGAAAACCATTGCTTTTCAATAAATATGATTCCTTTAGGCTAGGATTGATAACATTGAACCAATTGTGATTAGATTCGAGCGGATTAGAAACAAATTCTAAAGGAAAGACAGTGCAAGAACAGTGAATTGCTTGTGAGATCGAGGTAAGCGTTTAGTCTAACTTTGACTTGAGGGAATAGGAGTCCCCACTTGTTTTATATGTGAAATGCATGGGTGTGGTGTATAGGTGAGGTGACGAATATCTATGCACCACCCAATTTGCCTGTTAAGCATGATCCCTTTCCCGTTCCCAACTTAATTGATTCTTTTCTTAATTGTTCTATGACTATTTGGCTTTGTTACCTTGTTGTTAAACATTGTGGTGGTTATTTTGTAAAGAGCATTGGTTGTTTATTTGGTTCCCCTGTGGTACAAACGATTGAGCAGTTTGACGTTGTTTTTACGAAGCATATACATACATATACATTGATGTTCCTGTTGGTTTCATTGTTGATAATATTGAGAAAGTGATGAGGAATGCAGTTTAACTGTTTTATGATTGTTGAGGTTTACGTGATTGTTTGGTTTCAATTTATTGTTGCCAACTGTTGTGGAGAGTGTATTAAAAGTGTTGGATGTTCTTTTGATTTTATCATGGTACATAAAGACTGAGCTGGGTTGACAGCGTCACGGTGTTTACATATATGCTGGTTGGTTTTATTGTTAAATAATATTGGTTAAAGCTTACGAGCTATACGGTTTCCAGTTTGAAATTGTGGAAATATAAATATTGTGAAAGGCTTGGCCTAAATTGTGAAAGTTTTCATGAATTAATATAAGGTTATGATATGTCTGGTGGGAGCGGGTTGCACGCTGCAATAAAGGTGTGATAGGGGTGAACAGGTGGGATCGGGTTGCACGCCGCAACATGAGCGATAAGGGTGATATATATAGGGAGGAGAAATAAGGGAGGTCAGGTGGAAGCGGGTTGCACGCCGCAACAAGGAGCGATAAGGGAGGACACTTATGTTTTACTGGATTTCAAAAATGTTTTACTGGTTTTTGAAACTCAAGGATTTGAGACTTACAGATTTGAAAAGCTTAAATGTTTATTTTACTATTTCGTTTTTAGAAAAGCAAAGATTTGAAATTTTCTATTTTATATTACTATTTTTCATATTTTGGCACTACTTTTATTCGAAGTTAAAGTTTGAAAACTTGGAAATTATTGAGAATTGGTTATAGCTGAGACATGAAAAAGGCAGCTAAGTTATTTCATTATTGTTGAGGTATTTGAATTTATGTGTTTAGATTTCCTTCTTGTTTATTATTTATTGTCTCATTTATATTTTTCTTGTTCGTGTAGAATTATTTTATTGTGTTATTGTATATATTATTGTCACAAGTTATATGTTGTTAATGCCCTGTCGTAGCCTCGTCACTACTTCGTCAAGGTTAGGCTCGGCACTTACTCAGAACATGGGGTCGATAGTACTGATACTACACTCTGCACTCTTTTGTGCAGTTCCAGGTACTGATCAGAGTTAGGAGATTTTAGTAGGAGACATGAGGTAGATCTGCAAGCGTCCGCAGATTCCTGGAGTCTTCACTTATTTTCGGACACTGTTTTACTTCTTTCAAAACAGATATACAATTTTCCCATTATTTGTAGCATTCTTAGTAGTTCGTGAATTGTGACACCAGACCCTGGGTAGTTGTGTAATTAGCATTAGTTTGTGGTTCGTGTCTTATCTGGAATATTATTCCCGATTGTATTTATTGAAAAGTATTAGATTTCGTGTTTTGTTGGATTTGTTCATTCATGTTTAAATAAAGTGGAAGGTAATGATTAAATGAGTTCTAACATTGGCTTGCCTAGAAAGTGTGGTGTTAGGCTCCATCACGGTTCCGAGGGTTGGGAATTTGGGTCGTGACATATAGTCCAGGAGGCGTTTGGACCTCTATCTTGGGTGGTTCTAGACTTAACTTAGGTTGCTCAAAAATGAGAAAACTAGGCGACTTACAAAACAATTGACCCCTCTGTGTCCCATTCTTCATCAGTGTCTATCATATTTACCCCCTCGCCCCTGTGATCTGGGAGAGGATTGTTGTGGACATTAGGCGCAAGCTCCTTCGCCTGTATACATTTGGTGTCAATCAATGTCTGGATCTTATCCTTCAGAGTGCGGCATTCATCAATAGTGTGACCCTTCATGCCCGAATGTAGGCACATATCTTATTTGGATTAACCCATTGAGAGGACTTTTCCATGGCGAAAGTGGGAATGAGAGTGACATAACCGGCATCCTTTAGTCTCTCATTCAGCAATAAGGGTGTATTATCTGGGCGGCCTGCGGTCGAAATTTGGTCTGTTTTTTTTATAGTTTTGGCAGGCTGGTGGTGAGTGGTAATATGCTGGCTGGGTGTTGTAAGTATGGTAAGTTGTGGCGGGTTGTGTATATCTTGGAGGTGATGGCTGATATGTGGGTGGAGGTGTTTGGTACGTGAGAGGAGATTTCGGACCTTGGGCTACCATCACAGCTCTTACTTCCTTTTTTTTTATATGCCTCCTGATTGCAAGGCTTTGTTCGTAGCTTGTAATGCCTCAAAATTAGTTACCATCACGCTTTTGATTCCCTCTTCTATTCTTTCTCCCAATTTGATGATGTCAGAGAATTTATGATTTTCAATAACCATTAACCTCTCATATTATTGCGGATCCTGGGCCCGGACAAAGAATTTGTTCATTTGTTCTTCTTTCAGTGTCGACCTTACTTTTGCAGCTTCTGATCTCCACCGAGTAGCATATTCGCGGAAAGTCTCTGTTCGCTTCTTATTAAGATTATGGATGTAGAATACATATGGTGCATTCCCTGTATTGAATCTGGACTAATCCATGAAATCTCACGCCATGCTTACCCAGTTAATCCACTTCTTTGGATTTTGACTGATATACCAGGATAATGTGTCTTCGGTGAGGCTCGTCATGAATAACTTCATGCATATTCTTTCATATTTACCAACCCCTACGAGCTTGTCGCAGTACGTCCTCAGATGCACCTTTGGATCACCTGTTCCGTCGAACATTTTGAACTTACGAGGTTTGTAACCCTCTGGTAGTTCTACGTCCGGCTGAATACACAAATCCTCATAGTTCAAACCTTTGATGCCTTTACCACCTTCGACACCTTGGACTCGACTTGTAAGATTCTTAAGTTCCTCTGCCATGTTCTTAATGAGCAGGTCCTTCTTGGCGGATTCTGGGTGTACGGGGTTTGTTGTGAAGTGTGGGGTAAGGTTTCTACATATATGGGGTTGCTTTGGTGGACTCCGAGGATTTGGGTGTAATGATGATCATTGGTTGAGTTCTGGGGATCAAGGGTAGGCTGTGGTGTGTTTTGAGGAGTGTGGTAGGTGGTAGTTTGTGGGTACTGGGTTGGATGATGTTGGTATTGTGAAGGAGTTGGTATTGGTGGAGGATTAGAATTTTAGGGAGGCGTGGCATATTAATAAGGTGAGGGCGGATTTGGCGGGTGCTGGTTTTGTATGTTTTTAGGAGGTGTTGGGTTTTAGGCATTTTGTTGGTTGATGTCTGGGACATTCAAGGTGAGGGAGAGGTTTTCCAAGTTACGGACCTGCTCAAGTTCCCCTTGTAACTCCAGTATCTTTTGTTCTAACCGCAAAACTAAGTCATTTTGCGCCGGAGTACTCTGACCATCCGAAGTCTCAACATTCTCTGCATGTGTTGCGTTGTCTTTCCTGATACCACTCATATCGTCCATCTTAGCCTTTCCTTTATTCTTAGGGTCACTTGGAGGAGGAGGAGGTGGAGGACCTCTAGATCTGATATGATACGCCGATGATGCCAGTATGCACGAACCAACCTTAGAGGATGGGAATAAACAAAGAAAAGAAAAAAACAAAAGGTAAACAAGTCAGTAAGAAGTATTGAAAGGATATTTGCAATATTTAACCACGTATTGAGGAATTATAAATTCGTGACCTAATTTGGGGACCTCATTGTGCCCGAGGTAGGCCTAGCGCCATACAGATTTGGAGAAAACTCAATGCCGATAATTGTGTCATTTCACTAATCTGATAAATAGACCAAATCTCTACTAAAACAACAATAATTATAAAGAGTCACTAATGAAATTTGCGTTATCGAATTCTAAAACGATTCTAAAAATAAGTAACATCAATCCTAATCTACTCGGTCCCAGAGGTACCTTCTCTAAGCTTGGCCTTCTTAGCCCCATCAATTAGATTCCCCAGGTCTCGCATGTCCAACACCATGTATGCCCTTGCTAAATGTACTCCTTCATTTCCCTCTGCATTTTGACAATCCGAGACTCTTTTCCTCATCTTTACTTCAAGTTCCATCAAACCCTGCTCTAAATACTCACACCTCTCTGTTGACTTAGTAGCGATTCCCTTCCATTCGTTGATTGCTTCCATGACCACTTTATGTTGTTCCAAATGCCTGGCCTCAGATTCAAAAACCCTTTTTCGCAACCTCCTGTATTTGACTTGCGCCTCAGCAGCGTCGTCTATGACCCTATTTCTCAAATCAATCCCTAGATTGACCTCTCCTGCTACGTCATCGACCAACCATGATGGGTGGAAGTACACATGACCGGCATGATACCGATCTGTCTCGATATTATCCTTTTCTACAACAATCTTTTGATGCCACATGTGTTGTGCCTCGAACTTAAATGGAATGGCATTCACTTGGAAGTCTGCTTTGTAATGAAACATTTTGGAAACTCGTGGTATGACCTGTTTCCTCCCAACTTGCCTCATGACTCTGATAGGAGCATAAGGATAGATGCCCCTTAATCCGATTAGCACTAGATGAGGAACATCTCTCGACCTGATGATGAATTCACTACTAGGGAACCACTCGAACATCCAATGGACCTTGTCATCAGTCAAATTGCTAAAGAAGTGTACCCAACTCACAGCGCTTCCCGGTTGTGCAAACCTGTCCGGGATAAAAGTCATTCTCTTCGGATGGTGATAAACTATGTGTTCATTCCATGGTCACCGCGGAAATTCTTGACGGTATTGTACTCTCTGAAGGTGTTCCAACAGCCATATTTGCAGCAACAGATTGCAACCCTCAAAATGCTTATATCCTTTCTTGCAACGGTCTAAGGCTCGGTACATCTCAGCCACGATCATCGGACAATAGTGTAAGTTTGCCCCTCAATTCCTTCCATTAAGGTCTTAGTGACCATAGCTAGGCGAGTGAGCTTGTATCGGGAATACCAACATCCTTAGAAAATAGACAATGAACACAAAGACCCGGCGGTGAGTCCAACCCAAAGAAGTGATGGCAAACTCATCATGATAAAGGTGATAAGACTTGTTGTGCCCGTAACGCTCGTCAAGGAAATTGAGTGGTGTGTAAGATTTCTTCAGACAGACTAATTCATCATTTTTTCTGAAACCCATCATTTTCAGAAAACCTCGAGAAGTACGATTTTCCAGTCCAACAAACCAGGGCTATCCCATGGAAGCCCAGAAAAGCCTCCTATTTCCTCTAGAAGGGGAGTCATTTCTATATCACAATAATGGAAGACGACCCTCTTCTCATCCCAGAACATAATAGCGGCCTCAATCAATACATTATTTGGCTGAATATGTAACAAGGAAGGTAAATTCCCGAGAACTCTTTTCACATGGTTTTTGTCCCTTGGCGAGAGATTTCCCCACCAATCTAGAAACAAAGGTGCGATACTTCGAACCATGCCGAACCTGCGAACTTCGTGCCTCATTTCTGCAAAACAAATAAAGTTAGCCCTTTCGCCCTCCTGATTCGACTATTTACACATTAATGATTAGCATATCGGCACGTTTTCTCCAAATAATGCACATATCATGATTGTACCCATTCGGATTATGGAAATCCCGGTGGACTTTGGACAAGGCTTGCCTTAGAGAGTTATCACGCGGACAACGTTCTAACCCATACTAGGTTTAGGCATGATGTATGCACAGTTAATATCAGAATGAGGGTTTCTAGAAGAGTCTAGACCGGTACTCTCAAGTGTACAACTTGAGAGGGAAAGGCACAAAACCATCAATTGCACCGCTGATCGACTAGTTTTACCGCAAATAAGCCTTTCCAAATTTAAAAGGGTGATTTAGGAAGAGCGCGAACACTCATCAAGCGCCGCTATGGTATTAATTACGCACGAGTGGAATATGATGTGGAGCATGCTTTATGTAAAGATAAAACAATATGTTGTCAAATATTTCACATGATGAAGGCAATAAATGCAGTATTAAATGAACGTAAAGACATTAAAAGAAAGAAAAACAAGGAAGAAGTTAGTTCGCGCAATGTGAAAGAATTGTAATAAAACAAGTAAAGGGGTAGGGCTAGGGAGAGACATGATATAGAAAATTTAAAAAATGATCCAGAGCAAGTGAACATGACTAGAAAATAAGGGAAAAACGCATATTGTAACCAAATTAGGCAAAGATTTGCATATTAACACGAATTCACATAAAGGGAAAATAGGGAAAAATATGTGCATGTAGCAATAAAAGGGGGAAGATCGGGATATTCATGTAACAACAAAATAATAAAAACACGCTTATCAGAGAAGACTAATTCATATAGACCAAGTTCATTATGGTAAGAGCCTGAAAATATCCCCAGCAGAGTCGCCATGCTGTTGTAGACATGTAATTTTTGACCCTTTCCCAAATTTTATACATTTTAGCGTTTAAATATTTAGTTTAGGCCTAATATCGTTATTTTAACTAGTTTTAACTCTTTTACTTAATTTTATCACAAAAATTAAAAAAATAAAAAAATAGTTTCATTTCTTCTTTATTTGATTAAGGTATTAGGTATTTTTAATATTTATTATTGTAGGAGTTAATATTTTTAATCTAGTTGAGTTAAATGACCACTTTTTAAAAGGTAAATTTGGCCAAAAATTTAGCCCAATTTTGAAGCCCAAGAAAACATAGCCCACCTCCCCTCCTCTTTAATTAAAAAAAAAACCTAGGTCTTCTAACCTCACCCTACAACCATTAGAGATAACACACATTAGACATCTACACCAAAAAAGAAAGAGAAAAAGAGCAAAAAAAAGCCTTATGCACCAAAATTCAGCCTCCCTCGCCGGACTCCTCCGCCGCCGCCTTCCACGCCGCCCTCCACACCACAGCCGCCAACTACCTCCTCCATTGAAGACCTTGCTTCCTCACCTCACACCATTTCACCTACACAAATCCATCTTCCACGACACAGCCGTCACCGCCGCCACACCGGCCGCTGATCCCACCAGCCATCCTCAAACGATAGCAACCCACAACACCAGATTCCGGCCTCCTCTCTTCACACCACCGGTTTCGCCGCCTCACCCCCACCACCAGCCATGCCGAACAGCGCCCTCCCCCTTCAACTCATCTTCTTGAACCAACAATATAGAACCCCCGCGACATCACCCTTCCACACAGCCGCCGCCTGACCACTCAAAGAACAGCCACCAACCATAGACACGCACAGAGAGGGACATGAGGGAAAGATAGGTCTGGAAAAATAGAAAATAGAGGCTAAAAACGAGTGATTAAAAAGGTTATAATCACCACTGATGGCCGCCGTTATTCACCGGTTAATCAGAAACTCTCAGATCTGAGAGTCGAGGTTCCGTCGCCGACGAGATTTCCGTACCGAGTTTGATGGAGTTTCATTTTGGCTAATAGATAAACACCCCTCTGTACAAATTTGCCTTAGCAATATCGAAGGAGATTTACTAGTTTGAGGTTTATTCTTATCTTCTTCATTTTACCTTCTTCTTTTCTGCAACATTATTTGTTTATATGCCTAAAAGATCTTTAAGTTGCTCTTGAGTATGATAATTTTTTATAACTACTGTTTGTTAAAGCTTTTAAATATACGCTCCATTGTTTTTATGTAAAACGCATAAATTTTGTCCAAATTGTTGAATATGGTCTCTTGACTCTATGTTACCAAAATTTATCATGTTGTTTTTCTTTTGTTTTGTTAAAATTGCTTGGGTGTGGTTTACATGTAGCTTGCTAATAGAGCTGATTACAACTCCTTAAAGTAATCTCAATACTTAAAAAAGAAATAGTTCAAGAATATCGTAGTTTGCTTTGGGCGAGTTGAATTAAATAAATTATCGTGGCCATGGGTACGACTCCCGTGGTATGGTCACGACACGTAAGTCCGAATTCGGATGTGCATTTCATGTGACCCGACTATAAATTCAAATAATAATAAAAATTAAACATGTAGTAGATCGTGGGTACGGTTCCCGTGGCATGATTTGCAATGTGTACAAAACCGCGACACCGCGACTTGTTGAAGTAAACTCCATAATTGTTTAAAATAATTAAAAGCGGCTAAAAAGTTTAAAATGCACGATAGGTTCTAAGTGAGTAATTAATCAGATAATTAGGCCAATTTATAATAGTTAAGCGACCGTGCTAAAACCACGAAACCCCGGAATGCCTAACACATTCTCCCGGGTTAACAGAATTCCTTACCCGAATTTCTATGTTTCGCGGACTTTAAAACAGAGTCATTTCTTCCTCGATTCGAGATTTTAAATCGGTGACTTGGGACACCATAAATTATTCCAAGTGGCGACTCTGAATTTGAATAAATAATCCCGTTTCGATCGTCACTCAAATTGGAAAAACTCCCTTATACCCTTCCGGGGGTAGGAAAAAGGAGGTGTGACAGCTCTGGCGACTCTGTTGGGGAATAAGAACCCAGAATCTCTGGTTCAGGGTTCGAGAATTCGAGCTTAGAATAATTGTTATATATTGGCTTTATTTATTACCTGATTTTATTTACATGTTTGGGCCTAATGTGCTAAATGTTGCTTTTTACCGCTTTGATATTATCTAAACTGTATAAACTGCTACGAAACCCCTCTTTTCTATCTTCTAAGGAGTGCACGCTGGCGTGACTTCTTTCTGTTTGTGTCATATCCCAATTTAGAACGAGGTTCGGACAAGTTGCAAAGCCAGATGATCTTTTGGTTACCGGTACGCTGCCCCCCCTCGGCTCGAGTTGTCCGCTCGGGTAAGCCAGGTCTAGAACAATACACCCAGGATTTAAACCTAGAATAACATAGCCTCATGCTGGATCCCTAGTAGGAACGCTTGTTTGCATCACGTGCATTTGACTTAGGGGACTCAACACAAGGGTTGGGTCCGTCTAGGATAGATGTCCCCAAAATAAAAGACCATCTTGATGCATTTCATGTGCTACATGTTGCATTCTTCAAGGGTAAAAGGGGTCATTTGGCGGAACAATGATGATTGAGGGTAAATGAGAAAGAAAAGATGGTGAATTTAAAAATGAAGCATGTAAGGCCTCGTTATACTTTTCTTTACAATATTTGTTTTTAGAAAAAGACAAAAAAACAAATAAAAATGAAAATCCAAAAAGATTTTGCACTTTTCCATCATTTTCCAAAAAAGAAAAGTAAAAAAAAAAAAAAAAGATTTTACATGTTTCATCATTTTTCAAAAAACAAAAAAAGACAAAAAAATATGTTTTCTCCAAATCAATATTTTTTTTAAATTCTCTCTCGTATCCAATCTTCCCGAACTACGCATACCTGATTCTCGTCTTTCGGGGCGTGATACGTAGGCAACCCACATAGGGTCCGGTATTCCTAGGGAGTTATTAGGTTCTTGGCTTTGCGGGGTCTTAGCCAAATCTTGCATGTTTAGTCATATTTGGCCACATCGACCGTTTTTGCAAAATATGGATATTTTCTCAAAGTGTCTTGTTAGCATATGTCTTAGAGCGTTAAGTGTACATCAAAGTGTTCTCTTAGCTTTAAGGTCTATTCAGATTTACATGTCTAGCCACTTTTGGCCACATCGGCCATTCTTGCAAAATGAGGCCATTTTCGCGAAAGTGGTTCATTGACCTGTGTCTCAGAATCCTGAGTTCACAACTAAGTGTCCTACTACCTTAAGGTCTGTCTTTTTTGAGTTTGCATATTTAGCCACATCGGCCATTTTTGCAAAATGGGTCACTTTTGCGAAGTACTTTCTAAGGCCATGATTATTGGGAGTTTGAAGTCATATAAGCCTTAGTGATGTATTTTCATGCCTTCGAGGTCACCTTTGTTGAGTTTGCACTAATAGCCACCCTTGGCCACGTAGGTCGTTTTGCAAAAATAGCTCAATCATGTCTTGCATGTGTCCAATAGGAGGTGTTGTGGCGTCGCATTGTGTCTCGAGTCACTAACTCTATGTGGTCTTATCTTTCTCATACAGGTATGGATTTACTTACCAGAGCATGACAGATACCGCAGGACCATTCTAGTCAGGACCGTTGCATACATGAGTTGCTTGAGAAACTTTTATATTTTGAGTCTGTCGTTCATGTTGTCTTTTAAATTTAGTTTGTACAGTAGTATGGAGTTTGTCAATCTAGTTAAGATTTTCGAGTCTTTTGTTATAGTATTACCTGTTTTGTATTTTGAAAAATCAAAAAAATTGTAAATGGAAAATCCAAAAGATTAAATTTTTAGTTTATTTTGTTCATTACTTTTTTCAGAACTACGCTTGGTCTAATTCATGTGGAACATGATAGGTAGGCAACCTACATATGGTTCGATCAAATCATTTTCTTAAAATTTTAAAAAAAAAATGAATGAAAAAAGAAAAGAAAAAAAAAAGAGAATGAATTTGTGGAATGTGAGGGTGAAAGAAAGAAAATAGTGATAATTAGAAAGAAAAGAGAGGAAGAAAAATGAGCAATCCAAAGAGTGCTAGAAAACAAAGAAGAGAAAATTAAAATGAACAAAATTGAGATGGTGCCAAATGATCTTGTGACCCTTGAAGTCATTCTAGAACCGTTAATTGTTGTTAGGTGCATTGCACACAACGTGATGTTTTTATCTGATAAATGTCCTAACGCTCACATGTTGGATTTGTTTTGATCCTCTATGGTATTTTAATTGTTATCATAACATAGGGTGGTTAATTTGTGGCGAGTCATCCGTACAACATAAGGTCAAATAGCGAGGTAGCCATGATTGGCAAAGACTTGGACATATGTGTTGTTGATCCGCCTAAGGGGATTGTTGAACCAGAATTTGAGTTGAAAGAAGAGGTCCTAAGGTTGAAAGGACAGACGGTCGAAATATACAAAGCCTGGATTAGTGGGTGTCCTCCACCATTGTATCCCACTAACTGCTCTGAAAGCTTGTCACCATTCTCCCACTGTCACAAATCCAGATTCCTACTGCTGCTGATATCTCCCCACAATCTTTTCACACTCCACCCTCCAAAACCACTTCAAAGGAGTCAACGAGCCACTTGGTTAAGACAATGTGATTGAAGTCGGTGAAGGTCCCTATAATTTTGATGTGCAACTCAGTGGCTAAGATCTCGAGCTTATTAATTAGAAAACACCTCATTTCCTCGTCGGGAAGGAGTCTTGGCAGTTCATTTTGACTTCTTTTCTGCTATCTGGTTATTTCAGGGTTGTAATCCAGATTTTATCTTGTTTGTTTTGGTGATTCAAACCCCTCCATCCTCTTTTGCTTTTCTCTAGAACTCTTGTTAGTTAGTCTTGTGTCTCTGAGTTTGTCATCTAGGTTTGTTTCGGTGTTGTTCAAACCCTTCCATCCTTTGGTCAAATGAGATTTTTGTTTTTCTGTTAGTTGCAGTCTCCGTTTAGTTCTTTTCTTGTATATAGTTCTCTCCAGGCCAGTTCTAATGACATGACATGCATGCGAAGTTTTTAGCCAGATCTTGAAAGACAATCTAATCATGGAATAATAAAACATGGTTTTGAATGTGATAAAGGATGCATTTGAGGAAACAAGTAAAGATTCACTCATTCTAAGATAACCTGAAACTTGAATTGAGTGAAACTGAGGCGGTTAGTCTGGGAAATCAAGAGGTTGATGAGAGCATACAACAATGGAATATCTATCAAACAGTTTAAGGTAGATCAATCAGTGTTGAAAGGCATTCTTCCACATCAAGCTAAAACTAAAGGCAAGTTCGCCACAAACTAGCAGGGGTCGTTCATTGTGACAAGAGTGTTGCCCAATGGTACTTTGTATTTAATAGACATAGAAGGAAAATGTGTAGATATGACTATCAATTCTGATGCAGTCAAAAGATATTATGTATGCGTATTTTGGTTTGAATTGTATTTGTTTGTACTTGGCATGTTTTGAAGATTGGAATGACTAAGGCATTTTATTATGATATCTAAACATTTTACCCTTTGTTACCCCTTTGAGCCTTATATATTTTCTTTCATACCCCTCTTTTAGAATCAGTAGCAAAAATCAGAAACACGGACACAAAAGGTAAATAAAGAAGGAAAAGAGGAAAAGATAAGAGAAAAAAAGAAAGAAAAGAATGAAAAAGAGTGGGGGAAAAAAAGAAGAGAAGAAAAGAAAAAAAGACAAAGAAGAGAAAAAGAGAAAAGTAACAACAACAAATCAAATCTTATATTTGAACTACGTTCGACATGATTCCTATTAAGGATACGTAGGCAGCCTTACACGGTTCGGTCCCCTATAATAAAAATCCAACATTCCCCAGACCCAAAGAAACTGGGACAAAAGTTTTGGTTTTGCAAAAGATCTGATTCCAAAAGTTGTAATTTTGAACCCTTTTCACCTTCAATTATTTTGAGCCTTCATGCCGCCCTTTCTTTCTAGCCGTGTCCAAAAGCCTACATTACGGTCCAAAGAAATACCTTCCGATCAATCTTTGAGGATGCCAAGTCAAGAGAGTTATAGGTATGATTTACGTCATGGATAACACTCTATTCATGGGCACAAGGAAAAATGAATAAAATGAGAGAGTCTTATTGGTGAAAACCCTCATGGGCACCGTAAGACGATGGTGAGTTGAGAGAAAATTTAATATAAGAGAGTCTTATTGGTGAAAACCCTCAAGGGCACCGTAAGGCGATGGTGAGCTGAGAGAAAATTTGAAACAAGAGAGTCTTATTGGTGAAAACCCTCGCGTGCATAGTAAGACAATGGTGAGTTGAGAGATGAACAAATGAGAGAAGCTTGTTGGAGAAAACCCTTTGGGACACTACAACTTGAATGAGGCTCGTGACTTTACAGAGAAATTGGATCATTGAAAGCCCGATTTTGAAGTATGAAGACATAACATGAACTGGAAATATGATTGGTTGGACGGATTAGGTTGATCAATCCAAAATGCATGTTATGATCATTGGAGCCAGCCGCTTCACTCAGATAAGTCGTTTTCCCATTCTTCTTCACATAGGTATCTTTGTTAAAAATTTCCTTCGTTCCTCCTGCCAAAAATCACTTCATTGTGCTATTTGTGTCTATCTTTATGAGTCTCTTTCGAGTTAGCCCTTGTTGAACAAGCAGGAAAGGATTTCAAAGCCTACTGCCAGCTTTTAAATTGCACAAAGCGGAGTTCAGCCAAGCAAATCACAAGTGACATGATTCGGAATGAGCAATATGGTGATAATTTAAGTTCAGGTGATAAGGTGATTCTTGAATTTTGAAAATACAAAGATTTGGCAACTTTCAGAATGAAAACACAATGCAACAAGTCAATGTAAGAGATTCAGGTCATCTAGAGGTTTTGTGGTCCAGTTTCGACCAAAAGTTCAAACAATCCCTTGCTGGCCCGAAGCGGCTCATCAGAATGAAGCATGGCAGTGGCAAGAGTAGACACTCGGCAATGATGCCACAAGATAACCACCACGTTTTCAAACTAACAAGATTTTATTTGTCTGAAACAGGGGCAAGAAAATTTGTCTGGTGTGCAAGGACCCTCCATGAGAAAATAATGATTCAGGGGCAAGGAATTTTGTTTCTTTCTACAGAGATACTCCAGGAAGAGAGCCTGGCTCATGTAAGTTCATTCTCGCTTCTCAGGACCCTCCTGGATAATGGGATTTAGGTTTTAAGTTTTCAGGATCCTCCTGGATAATGGGATTTAGGTTTTAAGTTCTCAGAACCCGCATGAATAATGTGATTTAATTTGAAGTTATCAGGACCCTCCTGGACAATGGGAATTAGTTAAAATTCAAAACATCCATAAGTAACAAGATCTAGCATAAGCTTTACTCTGAGAAAATATAGTTGGCTTTAAAGTTTTCATTCTTAAGATGAGATTCAATTTGAAATTTTCAGGACCCTCCTGGATAATGGGATTTAGTTTAAATTCTTAGAGATTTTGGGTAACATGATTCGATTAACATTCATAGTGAGCCCAGATACCAGACTGGGGCAGAAAAGTTTCTTTGTTTGTCTGTTTGTTGTAATCAGGTACCCACCTGGAGAACAAGGGAATACAGTTTCAAGTTGTGGAAATCAGGCGCCCACCTGGAGAACAAGGGAATACAATCCAAGTTTCGGCATTCAGGCGCCCACCTGGAGAACAAGGGAATACAGTTCGAGTTTTGGCAATCAGGCGCCCACCTGGAGAACAAAGGAATACAGTTCAAGTTTTGGCAATCAGGCACCCACTTGGAGAACAAGGGAATACAATTTAAAGTTTTGGCAATCAGGCGCCCACCTAGAGAACAAGGGAATACAATTTCAAGTTTTGGAAATCAGGCGCCCACCTGGAGAACAAAGGAATACAGTTCAAGTTTTGGCAATCAGGCGCCCACCTAGAGAACAAAGGAATACAATTCGAGTTTTGGCAATCAGGCGCCCACCTGGAGAACAAGGGAATAAAATTCAAGTTTTGGTAATCAGGCGCCCACCTGGAGAACAAGGGAATACAGTTAAAGTTTTGGCAATCAGGCGCCCACCTGGAGAACAAGGGAATACAATTTAAGTTTTTGGTAATCAGGCGCCCGCCTGGAGAACAAGGGAATACAATCCAAGTTTTGGCAATCAGGCGCCCACGTGGAGAACAAGGGAATACAATCCAAGTTTTGGCAATCAGGCGCCCACCTGGAGAACAAGGGAATACAGTTCAAGTTTTGGCAATCAGGCGCCCACCTAGAGAACAAAGGAATACAATTCGAGCTTTGGCAATCAGGCGCCCACCTGGAGAACAAGGGAATAAAATTCAAGTTTTGGTAATCAGGCGCCCACCTGGAGAACAAGGGAATACAATTTAAGTTTTTGGTAATCACGCGCCCGCCTGGAGAACAAGGGAATACAATCCAAGTTTTGGCAATCAGGCGCCCACCTGGAGAACAAGGGAATACAATTCAAGTTTTGGTAATCAGGCTCCCCCCTGGAGAACAAGGGAATACAACTCAAGTTTTGGCAATCAGGCACCCACCTGGAGAACAAGGGAATACAATTCAAGTTTTGGTAATCAGGTGCCCTGTCACGACCCAAAATCCTAACTCAGGTCGTGATGGCGCCCAACAGCGGGGTCGGGCAAGCCAACACTCAATTTACTAAGGTTTCCTTCTTTTTGATTAAACATATCGACATATACCAAGGTTTAAAGCTTAAAACATTAACCAAAAAGGGTAATTTACCAGTTTTTAACCAAAAGAAGTCATAAGAGGCATGAGCCGATATATATACGGACCATAACCCATAATAGTTACCACGTGTGTGCCAGGAACTAGTGTCACAAGTCCTACGGGCATACTAACTGAATATACAAAAGATATGATATACAGTCCCACTGTCTGAAAGAAATAGACGGGAAATAAGTAAAAGAAACTCCATGGTGCTGCCGAGGGTCGTCAGGAGAAGCAGCTCACCGTGAAGTCAGGTCCAAATGTAATCAGAATCTAGCTCCGGTCTGATAACCAGATGCACCAGCCTCAGAACCTGTATAATTAAGTACAGAAGCGTAGCATGAGTACATAAATAAACATGTACCCAGTGAGTATTCCGTCTAATCTCGAATAAGTAGTGACGAGAGGTCGACTTGACACTCACTAAGGTCCAACAACACAATATAACAGAATGTGATGAAAGCAGTAGGCATGTAAAGACAGTAAAGCAGCAAAAATATAAGGCACTAAAATCCAAGTATAAGCTGGAAGTAAACAAACAATTACTACTTCATTCTTCCCCCAATTTATCCGTCAAATCAATACCCATGAAATCAGTACAACCTATCAAACACATACGGGATAAGGACAACCGGCCTGAGCCATAAAATAATTATCTTTGTGCACTGCCGAGGGTCGAACAACCCGAACCATAAGTGCATCCTTACCATAATTAATCATACATATGCACTGCCGAGGGTCGAACGGCCCGAACCATAAGTGCATATTTCAATCCGCCGTGGCGTACGGCCCGCTCCCATGACAGTGGGGGAAATCACACTCCGCTCGCGGAATGTAAATTGCGAAACGGTCACATGCACACACAATAAACCTTAACAATTTACTTTCCATAAACAATTCCTTCCAACTATCAAATTCCATAAACCTCAGGGAGACAATACTACATACAACTTGAGTTCATAACATATAATTCATTACAAGGAAGAATACAATGCATGATGTGGGCCTAACTACCCGGACATAACAATAATAGCCGCTACGTACGGACTCTCGTCACTTGGTACGTACATAGTCCCCACAAAAATTTCACATAGCATTTAAATCACCTATGGGGACAATTCCCTCTTACAAGGTTAGAAAGTAGACTCACCTCGTGTCGAACCTACTCCCCGGGTCAAGATTGCGCCCGAAACTCCGAACTCGTCACCCAAGGACTCGAAACTAATCAAAAGTTACGTAAATATATCAAATTATACTCAAAGCAGGGAATTCTCCTACTTACTTAGTCAATTCATCATTCTTGAAGAAATCCCAAAATTCACCCCCGTGCCCGCACGCTCGGATTCCAAAAATTCTCGAAGGAAACACTCACCCATAACCTAAGGATCGTTAATATATGATTTTTACTCCATTGCATAGCCCATTCACGGGAAATTCTCAAATTTCTCGAAAGCCCTAGGTTACTACCCATTTCCTTGATTTTTCACTAATTAAGTAGTTAATTTAACTAGTAATTCATGTATTAAACTAACACTAGGGTAGAATTTACTTACCTCTTCAGTAGCTAGGTGAATTGGCCCTTTTCCAAGCTTTCTAGGTCGACAATGGTGGAAAGAAAATGGATAAACTGAACAAAATCCCGTGTTTTGAAAAAACACACTGCCTAACAGTGGTTCCACACTTGCGCCTCAAGGACTGCACCTGCGAGCAATAGCTCGCACCTGCGGAAAATGGGACAAGGTCCTGGGCTCGCACCTGTGTGCAGGAGTCCGCACCTGCGAGAACTGGGTAGCCCACCTGGGATCGCACCTGCGAGGCTGGGACCGCAGGAGCGGTCCTGCACCTGCGTCTGGGCAACCGCACCTGCGGTCACACCAGATCAGGTGCACCAGCAACTATTGCAGCTGGTTTTTGGCTTCGTTTGGTGCCCGAGAGGCACCTAGGCCCACCCGAGACCCCGTCCAAACATACCAACAAGCCCCAAATCATAATACGGACTCGCTCAAGCCTTTGGAACACTCAAAGCAAAGCTAAAACTCAGAATCACCCCTCAAAACCCCTAGAATAAAAACTTAAGAACTTCAAGTTCTTGAATTCGATATCAATGCGCCGAACCGACCTATACTACTCGGAATGATACCAAATTTTGCAGGCAAGTCATGAATGACATAACGGAACTATTCCCTATATCAGAATTCCGTTCGGACCTCGATAACACCAAAACACGTTCCAAACCAAATTATGAACTTAAGAAAACTCTTATTTCGATATTAGGTGTCGGAACGCCCCCGGGTCATCTAAAACCCATTCCGAATATACGCCCACGTCCAAAATCATCATACGAAGCTAACGGAACTGTCGAAACTCAATTTCGAGGTCATTTTCTCAAAATATTCACCGAAGTCAAACTTGGCCAAAAAGGCCAACCTTAAGGACTTAAGTGTTCCTACACTGCTCTAAACACTTCCGAATCCCGAACCACCCGTCCCCGCAAGTCATAAATCACAATAAGCCTCTATGGGAAGTTTCATTTAGGGGAACGGGGTCTGAATACGCAAAACGAATGGTCGAGTCGTTACACGCCCACCTGGAGAACAAGGGAATACAGTTAAAGTTTTGGCAATCAGGCGCCCACCTAGAGAACAAGGGAATACAGTTCGAGTTTTGTCAATCAGGCGCCCACCTGGAGAACAAGGGAATACAATTAAAGTTTTGGCAATCAGGCGCCCACCTAGAGAACAAGGGAATACAGTTCGAGTTTTGTCAATCAGGCGCCCACCTGGAGAACAAGGGAATACAATCCAAGTCTTGGCAATCAGGCGCCCACCTGGAGAACAAGGGAATACAATTAAAGTTTTGGCAATCAGGCGCACACCTGTAGAATGAGGGAATTCATTTCAAGTAAAGTCATCCAGTGCCCACCTGGAGAATGAGGGAATTTAATTCAAGTTTAAGTCATCAGGCGACCACTTGGAGAATGAGGGTATTTATTTCAAGTTTAAGCCATCAGGCGCCCACCTGGAGAACGGGTATTTATTTCAAGATTAAGTCATCAGGAGCCCGCCTGAAGAACAGGGTCAGTGTTCAGTTTTCAATTTCGAGTTCAAGAGGCGTCAGGAGAATCCCGCTTGAAGAACGGGGTCAACTTTCAGTTTACAATTTCAAGTTAGAGAAGCATCAGGAGACCGCCTAAAGAACAAGGTCAACTTTCAATTTCCCAGTTCAAGAAGCATCAGGAGAGCCCGCCTGAAGAACAGGGTCAACTTTCAATTTTAAAGTTCAAGAGGCATCAAGAACCCGCCTGAAGAACAGGTTTATAATTTCAAGTTAGAGGGGCATTAGGAGAATCCCGCCTAAAGAACAGGGTCAACTTTCAATTTCCAAGTTCAAGAAGCATCAGGAGAATCCTGCCTGAAGAACAGGGTCAACTTTCAGTTTACAAGTTCAAGACGGAGAGGCATCAGGATCTCGCCTGAAGAATAGGGTCAGCATTCGGTTTTCAAGTTCAAGTTAGAGAAGCATCAGAAGAATCCCGCCTAAAGAACAGGGTCAAGTTTCAGTTTCAAGTTTAAGTCAGAAGAAGCAGGGACCCGCCTGAAGAATAGGGTCAACCTCCAGCCTTTAAGTCAAATCAGAAATAGCACGAGCCGCCTGAAAGACAAGGTTTGCGAGCTTAAGTATACTCCAAGTTCAAGTTTATTTCAAGTACAGGAAGCAGGGTGCCCGCCTGAAAATAAGGTCAACTTCCAGTTTTCTTCAAATTCAAGTCAGCAGGATGCCCACCTGAAGAATAGGGTGAATTTTCAGTTTCGTGTTGAAGGATCAAGTAGAAATTCAAGGAAGATTCGAGACAAGAAGTAGATAGGATCTTGTATTTTTCTTTATTTTTCCTTTTATCTTGATGTAACGGCAAGAACCGCGGACCGGAACCTCGACGACACTTCACTCGACACTCCACCTCGGTATCCTCCTCCGTCATTCTTCCTACCTACGTGGCATGATTCCTTTATAGCCAAGGATATGTAGGCAACTCAGATACCAGGGCTCGGTCACATTCTCCTTTCTTTTAGTTTTAGGTCTTTCTAAATAAGGGTCGGGTCAAAAAACATGTCTAGTTTTGTCTAATAACTCTTTGTGTTTCCAGTCAAAGAGGGGCAGCTGTAGACATGTAATTTTTTACCCTTCCCCAAATTTTATACATTTTAGCGTTTAAATATTTAGTTTACGCCTAATATCGTTATTTTAACTAGTTTTAACTCTTTTGCTTAATTTTATCGCACAAATTAAAAAATACAAAAATAGTTTAATTTCTTCTTTATTTGATTAAGATATTAGGTGTTTTTAATAGTTATTATTGTAGGAGTTAATATTTTTAATCTAGTTGAGTTAAATGGCAACTTTTTAAAAGGTAAATTTGGCAAAAAATTTAGCCCAATTTTTAAGCCCAAGAAGACATAGCCCACCTCCCCTCCTCTTTAATTAAAAAAAACCTAGGTCTTCTAACCTCACCCTACAACCATTATAGATAACACACATTAGACATCTACACCGAAAAAAGAAAGAGAAAAAGAGCAAAAAAAAGCCTTCTGCACCAAAAATCAGCCTCCCTCGCCGGACTCCTCCGCCGCCGCCTTCCACGCCACAGCCGCCAATGACCTCCTCCATTGAAGACCTTTCTTCCTCACCTCAAACCCTTTCACCTACACAAATCCATCTTCCACGACACAGCCGTCACCGCTGCCACGCCGACCGCTTCTCCCACCAGCCATCCTCAAACGATAGCAACCCACAACACCAGATTCTGGCCGCCTCTCTTCACACCACCGATTTCGCCGCCTCAGCCCCACCACCAGCCACGCCGAACATCCCCCCCCCCCCCCCCCCCCCCCCCCCCCCCTTTCCCCCC
>ML252282.1:57824-172539 GCA_005239495.1 Nicotiana undulata
TAAGATAACTTCCCACATTGTGCATGCATTGATTTAATTATACCCCCTTTTGGCTAGTTGCGAGTCCTCCGGTGTAGAGTTCGGAGTTTCAGGCGCAATTGTGGTCCGAGGGGTAGATTCGGCACGAGGTAAGTCTCCTTTCTAACCTTGTAAGAGGGAATTGTCCCCATAGGTGATGTATATGCTATGTGTAAATTGTTTGGGGGCTACGTACGCACTAAGTGACGAGATTCCGTACGTAACGGCTATCATTGTTATGTCCGGGTAGTTAGGCCCACATCATGCCTTATATGCTTCCTCGTAATGCCTTATATGCTTCCTTGAAATGCTTTATATGATTCATTGTGACGCCATATGTACTATGAGATTATGTTTTGTATAGTATTGTTCCTTTAGGGCTTTATGGAAAAGTTGTTGAATGGAAAGGAATTTGTTATGAAAAGTATTTTGAAATGAATATATGGGATCGGGCCATACGCCACGACAAAGTTGAAAAGTATTTGAAATATATATGGGATCGGGCCGTACGCCACGGCAGAGTTGAAAAGTATTTGAAATATATATGGGATCGGGCCGTACGTCGTGGAGAGTTTAGAAGGTACCTTATGGGAGAGGGCCGTACTCCACGGCGGATCTAAGACTTGGTGATTATTGTTCCGTTTTGATGGTCCTACCCTAGAAAGTGCATTATTGCTTAATTCAGTAGTTGTTTGGATTTCCGCTCTTGATATGTACTTGTTTCTTAATTCCTGACATGCCTACTCTATTTCATTATATTCTATCATATGTTATTACTGATGGACCTTAGTGAGTATCGAGTCGACCTCTCGTCACTACTTCTTCGAGTTTAGGCGGGATACTCACTGGGTACATATTTATTTTAATATGTACTCATGTTGCACTTCTGTACTTAACTGTACAGGTACTGAGGCCGGTGCTTCTGGTTATTGTACCGGAGATAGACCCTGAGCTAGTGGTCTTGACTTCACGGTGAGCTGTTTCCCCTGGCGATCCCTAGAAGCACCATGTGGTTTCATTTACTTTTGTTGTTTTCCCCGTCTATTTCATCCAGACTGTGGATTTGTATATATTATTACCTTTTGTATATTCCGTTAGTATGCCCATGACACTCGTGACACTAGTTCCTGGCACACGCGTAGTGTATATATTTTGGGTTTTGGGTTGTATAGGCATACATATGCTTTATTTTGGCCATGTAGTATTATGCTTTTATTTTCGTATCAAGCTATCATCATGTTTAACTGTTTAAAATTGGTAAATATTGGCTTGTTTAATCAAATGGGAAGGGTAACATTTAGTGTAATTCATATTGGCTTGCCTAACTCCCGTCGTTGGGCGCCATCACGACCTGGATTAGGATTCTGGGTCGTGACAAGAAGACTCAAGGAAAGCTTGAGAGAATTGCCATCTACGACATGGAATGACGTTTATAACACGTACAACACCAAGCTTCATATAGAAGAAGATACCATTGCTCGTTCAAAGATGAAGATCGTATCAGTTCCAGGCATTCCGAATCAGACAGGAGATCAGGTAAGAACAGGTACGATCCTTATATGGGACCTTCAGGACGAGAAACTCGACCAGGGTTCGAAAACACTCGGTCAGAATATAGACCATCAAATAGACATACCGGCTCATCCTCATCAAGGTCCAGAAAGGATCGGGATGAACGAAACAGGGGTAATACAAGTATTGGAGACCACACCTTCAATGTAAGTACTTCTGAACTAATTTCAGTATTAAGAAATATGGGTGATAAAGTTCAATGGCCCAAAGAAATGAGGTCGAACCCAAATAAAAGGAACCCATATTTCTGGTGTGAATTCTATAATGATCACGGACATAGAACGGCAGATTGTAGATTTTTGCAAGGTGAGGTAGAACAATTATTAAAACAGGGCTACCTAACAGAATTGTTTAGTGAAAAAGTTAAGCAGGCATACATGAAGAGCAGGCAGGAGCCCCCAAAACTACCATCTCCAAAATGAACCGTCAACGTGATCCACAGAGGTGAGAAGGTAAACGGAGTGGTCTGCAAAAGAACCACAAAGTTCACGATTACACACGGAAAGAGGATTCTTGAAGATTTAGAAACAGACAATATATCCTTCAATGATGCGGATATTAACGAATTAATATTGCCTCACAACGACGCTCTGGTAATATCCTTACTTATTCATGACACTAATGTAAAAAGATTGTTGATTGATCCAGGTAGTTCGGTCAACATCATTTTGCTAAGAGTTGTGGAAGAAATGTTGTTAGGCAATCAAGTAATCTCAAAAGCACGAGCTATATCAGGATTTGATAACTCTACGGTTATAACGAAAGGGGAAATTGAACTTAACACTTATGCTGAGGGAGTAATCAAAAGTATCAGGTTCCAAGTCATCGATACTGACATGGCCTATAACGTAATCATGGGAAGGCCATGGATCCACGACATAAAAGCAATACCGTCCACCTTGCATCAGGAAATTAAATTCCCTTCCGAATGGGGAATTCAACAGATTAAAGGAGATCAGCAAACCTCAAAGAATATAAATTCTGTGGTACACTACAACAAAAAAAGAAACGGAAGGATAAAAAGGTAAGGAAATTTCCCAGGAAGAAATTGGTGCCCGAACAGGTACAGAAGAAATCATTGTTCAAACGGGTATGGAAGAAATTATTACTCAAACAAGTACGGAAGAAGATAGCCACGAGATGGTGAATCAAGTCACCACGGAAGATGTATCAAACCATACAGACGTAGATTCCAGACCTGACATCATTCAAGAGCCAGAGGATGACGAACACATCAAAACAACCACGGAAGAACTCGAAGTTGTTCCATTGTTCGAACAAAAGCCTGAACAGAAAGTTCACATAGGCACGAGGCTAAGACCAAGACGAAGAGGTGAGTTAATTGATTATTTAAAAGCTAACGCAGACTGCTTTGCATGGTCCCATTCAGACATGACAGGTATCCCGCCAGAAGTGATGACTCATAAGCTAATGAAGATCCATCCTTCGTACCTGTCAAGCAAAAGAAGAGAAAGCAAGGACCATTCAAGAACCAAGTTATTGACGAAGAGGTACAAAAACTCTTGAAAATCGGTTCAATACGTGAGGTAAAATACCCTAACTGGTTAGCTAATACTGTGGTGGTGCCTAAAAAGAATGGTAAATGGAGAGTATGCGTAGATTACACATACTTAAATAAAGTGTGCCCTAAAGATTCATTTCCATTACCACACATAGATCAAATGATTGATGTCACTGTAGGTCATGAATTGTTAAGCTTTCTAGATGCGTATTCTGGTTATAATCAGATAAAAATGGATCCCTCAGACGAGGAAAAAACTTTCTTTATTACAAACAGGGGGACTTGCTGTTATAAAGTCATGCCATTTGGCCTGAAAAATGCTAGAGCCACATATCAAAGGCTAGTGACCAAGATGTTCCAGGAACACTTGGGAAAGACGATGGAGGTTTACATCGATGACATGTTGGTGAAATCGACACATGCAGAAGATCATTTCCAGCACCTTTCCATTACCTTTGAAATTTTACGCAGGTATAATATGAAATTGAATCCAGAAAAATGCGCTTTTGGCATAGAATCGGGTAAGTTTTTGGGTTTCCTTGTATAAAATAGGGAATAGAGGTAAATCCTACTCAAATTAAAGCTATAGAGGAAATACCCAATATACTTACGAACAAGAAGGAAGTTCAAAGACTAACCGGTAGAATTGCAGCCTTAGGAAGATTTATTTCCAGGTATTCGGAGAAGAGTTTTAAATTCTTTTCAGTTCTTAAAAAGCAGAATCAGTTCGAATGGACTGAGGAATGTCAACAGGCTCTCAAAGATCTGAAGTCTTATCTATCAAAACCCCCGTTGCTATCAAAGCCAAAGGAGGGGGAGAGGTTGTACATCTATCTTGCCGTTGAAGAAATTGCCATAAGTGCAGTACTGGTAAGGGAAGACAAAGGTAAGCAATCTCCAATTTATTATGTAAGCAAGACGTTACTAGATGCTGAAACTAAATACCCACATCTAGAAAAATTAGCCTTAGCTCTAATCATGGCATCTAAAAGACCATATTTTCAATGTCATCCAATCACTGTTGTGACCTCGTACCCATTGAGAAATATTCTGCATAAACAGGAATTATCAGAAAGGTTTGCTAAATGGGCTATAGAATTAAGCGAACATGATATAATATATCAGCCTAGGATTGCAATAAAGTCTCAAATTTTAGCTGATTTCGTCACTGATCTTAATAATAACATTGTCCATGAAGTGGAAAAAGAGTTACAACTCTTTAACGGTGCTAACTCGGGTCTATGGATCCTATTCACTGATGGTTCTTCTAATGTAAAAGGAGCCGGCTTAGGCATAGTCTTAATATCACCCACGAGTGAAAAGACACGACAAGCTATTAAATGTTATCCCATAACTAACAACGAAGCAGAGTACGGAGCTATTATTGCAGGGATTGAATTGGCACGAGAACTCTCAATCGAGCAGATCGTGATCAAAAGTGACTCTCAGCTGGTAGTAAACTAGATGCAGGGGACTTATAATGCTTGGGAGACTCGGATGCAACAATACTTGAAAAAGGCACGAGATCTCGTAAGGCAATTCAAAACATGGAAGGTTATACAAATACCTAGAGAGGAAAATGCAGAAGCGGATGCCTTGGCTAACCTCGCGACAGTTACAGAAGTAACGAATAAAGAAAATGCAATTGTCGTCCACCTGTTTCATTCAGCAATTGACCAGGACAAAAATGAGGTAACTTTTAACAATTTAACCTGGGATTGGAGAAACGAAATTTTAAATTTTTTGCAGAATGGTACCGTACCTGAAGACAAAAAAGCAGCTCAAGCACTTCACCGAAAAGCTGCACGGTACTGCCTCATTCGCAATTCTTTATATCGCAAAATGTTCGGAGGTCCTTTAGAGAAATTCCTCGGACTTAGTCAAACGGAGTTCATGATGAGGGAAGTCAACGAAGGACACTGTGGAAATCACGCAGGGGTGAGATCTTTGGTCAAAACCCTACTCAGAGTTGGATATTATTGGCCCAAGATAGAAGAAGAGGCTGAAAGCTTTGTATCTAAATGCGATAAATGCCAAAGATTTGCTAATAAAATGCATTGACCAGCAGAGCCATTGCACCCAGTGATATCTTCATGGCCGTTCATGAAGTGGGGCATGGACATAGTGGGACCCCTTCCCCCAGCCAAAGGAAAGGTACGGTTCTTACTCGTGTTAACTGACTATTTCACAAAATGGGTGGAGGCAGAAGCTTTCAAACAGGTGCGAGAAAAAGAAGTGAAAAGCTTCATATGGAGAAATATAATATGCCGATTTGGAATACCGAAGGAGATCATAGGTGATAATGGCCCACATGTCATAGGCTCGCAAATCACAGAATTCTTTGAAAGCTGGCAAATCAAACAACTTACTTCATCACCATATCACCCTGTGGCTCATGGGCAAGCTGAATTGACAAACAAAGTCATTATCAACAACCTAATGAAACGGTTTGAGAAAGCCAAGGGAAATTGGCCTAATGAATTACCGGCAGTGTTATGGGCTTACAGAACGACTTCAAAAATAGCCACGGGAAAAACTCCATTCGCGCTTGTTTATGGCTCAGAAGCTTTAATACCGGTGGATATTGGCAAACCAAGTATAAGGTTTAGAACAGCCACGGAGGATGCAAACAAAGACGAGTTAAGGACCAATCTAGACTTGCTCGAGCAAAGAAGAGAAGTTGCGCTAATACGTATGGCAGCTCAAAAGCAAATCATAGAACGATACTACAACCGAAAAGCTCACCTCAGATATTTCAAATTTGGGGACTTTGTTCTCAAAAAAGTTTTCCAGTCAACAAAAGAAGTTGGTGCGGGAAAGCTGAATCCAAATTGGGAAGGACCTTACAAAGTCCGAGGCATCGCAGGGAAAGGCGCTAATGAGTTAGAAGACATGGATGGCAGGATCTTACGAACCATCTGGAACACCATCCACTTAAAAGAAGTATTACTTCTAAGGAAAAGGATTGCACCCGGTCAAGTATCACTACGTTCAATTTCATATTTGTACAGTTAAAATTTTACTAACTATTTTAGATGATAGTCAAAAAGCTAACCCATCACCAGATGATGATATTAGACCTGAAAACACGTGAGGAAATAACTGAATTCCCGGTCTAGGGTTACACTTTCTGATGGACATTTTAAAGGGTTAAGCAGTCATCATCTAAAAACTATATACCTTCGAGTCCTGTATGTTTTTCCTTTTCAGGAAAAGGACCACAAGAAAGGATTAGTCAAGTGCTCGAGATTTCATTCTTCAAAGCTCAAACACTTGGGCGACTATACAGTATGGTAGGCAAAGACGAAGCGAAGAAGACTATCAAAAAGTCAAAGCTCTAGCCTGAAGATCCATCATCCCAACGAGTCAAGTGATACGAGCGGAATCAAAAGAGCCAAAGACTCAAAACACAAAGCCTGATTCAAAAACCTTCGAACAATGTTCATAGATATAAACAAACGTTCAGGTTAAAAGGCAAAATATTAGTTACGAGGGAGAAATGCACATCTTTGTACTTATTCAGAAAACTGTTATAACTAAAAATAGTTATGGATAAATATCATCATCTTTGTACTCATTCAGAAAACTGTTGTAACTAAAAACAGTTATGAAATCTTTGTACTCATACAAGAAATTGTTATCAATCAAAACAGTTACGGATGAAAGATCACTATCCTTGTATCTATTCAAAAAACTGTTATAAACAAAAAACAGTTACGAATGAAAAAGCATTACCCTCGTATTTACTGAAAACTATTGTCAATAAAAACAGTTAGGGGTAAAAACCCATACCTTTATAAAAATGGTTACAAACAAAAACCAGTATTCCCTTGTATTAACTCAAAAAAACTGTTACACAAGAAAAACAGTTACGAAATACAAGTTTCCATCAAACCTGTTAAAAGAAAACAGTTGCAACATGAGTTTTAGACGAAACGCAAACACATGTGAAATGTTATGAAAGTTCAACACAAAAACTTTCTTTAAAAAGACATTGCTAAAGATAAACATGTGAAAAATTCATATCTCTATATTGCATTCTTACACCATTATGAAGTTGAGACGTCTTCTTCATTAAGTGTCGATCAAAAAGGGCCCTATTTCACAAACCGTGCCTACTACGAAAAGGTACTGATAATCTAAGAATTTTATATGCAAAACTCAGAGGTAAAACTTAAACCTCAAAATTGAAGCATGCAAAAGACTTAAAGAGTGAAACAAAAACTCAACAGAAATTAAAGTCAAACTTTCATTAATATATTAACGGCTAAGTAAACTAAGTATTAACTTATACTTAGCCGTATTAAGTTTATATATTGAGGTGCCCCTAAGTTGTCATTTGGGGACTTAAAAGACCCAAACTTACCCCCGATGGGACTGGGGGTAACCACCAATTGAAACAAGAAAAAAAAAGAGGAACCAACATCTTAAACTTCTTCAGATGGGGGATTGACTTCATTGATAGGAGGAGCAGCTTGGGATGAAGAGACTTGAGCAGCAGGAGCCTCACCTTCAGGTGAAGAGATATTTTGACCTTGTTGAGACTTCTCAATGGTCTCCTTGATTTTTGCAATTTTAGCATTAAGGTCAAAACCCTCTCGGCTCATTTCAGTCAATGTGTCGAGACGAGAATTCATATACGCCCAACTGATATCAACAGTTGCCTTGTCTTCAAGAGCTTCGTAATCTTTCTCCCACAGCTCAACCTCAGCTCTTAATTCATCCCTCTCAGCCGCGGCAGCATCATTAGAGGCCCTTAAAGGAGCGAGAGACCTTTCCAGGAATTGAACTTTTTCCAAAGAGTTGCGGAGATCCTCCTGGGTCTGGGTAAGTGATTGAACAAGTTCGCCCGAATACTCCTCCTTTTGGTCCAATAAGGCCTTCAATCTCCTGACCTCTTCAGAGGCACGAGACAACTGCTCTGCGAATGAGGACTCAAGAACGTTCTTATCTTTGTCTGCCTGATTAGAAGATGCCTTCTCAATGGCCAACTCTGCTTTCATAACCCTCACTTGCTGCTCCAAGGTACATTTCTCTTCTTCTACAGCCTCCATGTCGAGTCGTAAGCTTTCATACTACTCTTTCCAGTTATCTGCTTCAACAGGCAACTCCTTTACTTCCTGCTCCGTATGAGAAACCCTCTTCATAAGCTTCGTTCCTACAAGATTGATCTACAAAAGGAAATCAATTAGATACGGCAAGTATGTTTACAAGAATGAACAAAAGGAAATATATTTTACCTTTAAAGAAGTATGCACGATCTCATTAGCCCATGTAAGGGAACTGTGGCTGCCCAGCTTAGCTCTCTCTGTCGGACCTATCAACGATTTCAACCACACATCAGGTTGGCCAGACTTTTTAAAGAGGCTACCCTCTGCTGGAACTTCTATCATCACCTGCCTCATCCCCCTGCTGGAAGACCCTACTTCTACAACAGAAGGCACGGAAGTAGGGACAGATGCAGGAGAAACGACAGAAGCAGGAATAGTCATGGGAGTAGGAGTAACAACGAGAACAGTAGAGGGAAGTTCTCTAAAAGAATAAGGGGGAAAAATAGCCAGGGGAGCTTCATCAGCAATAGGACCGAAACCTTCACGGAATAAGATATCAACAGATTCACGCACGGGAGAGGGAGTATCATCCTCAAGGGCAGAAAATTCAGCTTCAGGCACGGAAGAATCAATGACAGGTGTAGATTCGTCATCGGAGACCACCTTCGTCCTGCGTGACCTATGGATTAAAGAGCCCTCCTCTTTCTCCTCCTCTTATAAGGTTTTTGACCTACTTGATTTTCTCTTGGAAGAAGAGGAGCCTAAAATGATCTCATGAGCTTGTGCCGAGGAAAACTTTGGAGCAGACATGGATGCAGCAGAAACTCCACGAGCAGGAAACCCTACCAAAAGAAAAGGGTCAAATAAAGCTCAAAGGAAGGAAGAAGTAAAAACAAAAACTTCACTTACCGTGAGTCTTAACTCTCCAACCAAACCTCCCGGAGAGGTACTTCCATGAACGTTCTTCTAACGGAGCGGTTAACAAAAGCTTTTCTACCCAATCTCGAAAATCGGAGACATTCTCGACGGTTCCCATGATTTCTGCAAAGAAAAGAAACGGTTACGGTACTGATAAAATATCTAAAGAAAAAAGCAAGGAATGTGAGCAAAAATGTACTCACATGCAAGATTCCACTTCTCAGGGAAGGGAAGATTTTCTTCGCCTACTAAACCAGCAGTAGGAACAGCGACATACCGAAGAAACCAACCTCGATCTTTATCATCATCAGGAGTCACTAACACCCTCTTACTCCTGGCTGCTAGAGTAAAAACTCCCTGACGGAAAAACATTGGAGAATAGAGGTGAATAAGATGATGAAAGGTGAAGGGGACTGAAGCTAAGGCAGCCAAATATCTAAGACATGCAAAGACTCGCCACACAAGAGGACCGACTTGTCCCAAGCAAATTTTGAAAAATCGACAGAACTCGATGATAACTGGGTCGATGGGAGGCTTGAACCCTAACGTAAAGGGATATGTATAAAGAAAGGAATATCCAGTCTTGTAAGACGTTATTCTTTGGTTACCATTTGGAACGACAACAGGAAAATCGGACCTCCAATATCAGTCCATGCGTACAAGAGGAATTAAACCTTTAGTAATCTGGGTAGGGTACTTGTCAGCACTGTCAAGATACGACAATGAAGAAAGCTGATCTTTAAGGGCCTGACTATCCCTAGCAAAAGCGAATTCCGCAGGTACTATTTCATCGACCCTTGGTTCACGTAAAGGTTCATGGTGTTCTCTACCTTTGGACGAAGATCTAGAAGCCCTAGCCCTCGGAGAAGATAAATACCTAGAAGAAGGAGGGGGAGTAACTTGAGAAGAGGAAGAACCCCTAGAAGGAGTAGAACTTAAACTTCTCAGTCTGCCGCCTCTCCTACTCCGCGTCGGAGCTGAAGAGGGAGTCAAATCATCTACGTTTATGACTCTCTTGGATTGGTTTGAAGAAGACATATTTACAACGACAAGAAAAAGTTTTTTACAAATAAAGTTTGAAAGTTAGAAGTTTTTCGTGAAATTAAAGAAAGGAAAAAGAGTATTTATACTCGAAGACAACCGTCAAAAATGGGAAAAAGCAATGATGTGAAAGTCATAATTAAAGGTGTCACTTCGTGACTGATGCATCCGCAAAAAGCCTTAAAAGGCGCTGAATAATTGCAGAACCAATACGGGAATGCCACGTAGCACAAGCATTAAATGGAAGTGACAAGCGACGCCTACGTTAGGAGAAGGATGCAATGTTTCGAGTGAAGCGGAGACAAAATATTCCCGCCATAAATGAGTATCCACTTACCAAATATTAATCCATAAATAAATGGTAAGTGGGGGGACTATCTGTATTGGTAAAAAAGAGCTTCGCATGTGTAATAATTCTTGATGACTCAGCAGTCTATGTGGAGAAATGAAAACACGACAACTGGACAGGACTCTATGAAGAGGTACGAGGCAAAAAGGTACAGCATACCCGCGGGATAATTAGCTACGGGAATCTCAACCTGATTGAGAAGATGAAGAGACACAGACAGAATGAATTCGGGCAGAACAAACGGCAGATTCAGTGATCTTCAATTAATGAGCCACACGTTACGCAACCTTCACGCAACAGTTACGGTTACTCATTGTAACGTTATATTAATGTCATAATTAGTCATTAATTCTCAATCACTGAAAAGCGTAGACGTTATATTAAGAAATTCCCTATATAAGGGAGAAAAATATAACTTGTAATACACATTCGAACTACTATTGCAATACATTTTACTTTTCGTGCATCTTATTGTTTTCCATTTACGTATTAACTTACAATTATCAGAAACTCGTGTTCTTCCTAAAAAATAGCTTTGGTCAAAGGATCTAGTTCTTTGTTTAAACAATGTTAGGTAGGATTAGGAGAGAGATTTGGGGGGAAGACGGCTAGGCTTTGACAGAGAGAAGGGGGTTTGAGAGAGTTCAAAGGCGGCGGGTGAGAGACAATGCCTCTAGGGTTTGGGGAGTCGGGTTATAAGAGAAAAGGGGTTGAGGGTTGTGAGTTGTTGATCATTTTTATCAACGGCTGTGGTTAAGGGGTATGGGTCGGTTTGGACGGGCCAGTATTGGGCTTTAGATGTTATTCCGCTGAGGTTTGGGTAGTTTAGGTCCGAAAATAGGTAAGATTTGGGTTGTTATTTAAATACCCTATTTTTAGCAGAAAAAGTAATTTATAAAGTAATTAATAAATAGCAAAAATATTAGTTACGCACTAAAATGATTAAAAATAATAACTTAACATGATAAAATATAAAAATATTTTTTTTGCATAAATATCGTAATTTCACATGAATATGGGCTATTATTGTAAAAATGTGCAATTAGCCTAAAATTGCAAATGTAATTATAAAAATGCAGTAAAATTTAAAAACATACTTATTGGTATAAATGATGAGTTTGGATGATTAAATCAGCATGAAAATAATTTGAAGGATAATTATTGGATATTTATATAATAAAATACAGAAATAAATTGGTTTAAAGTCATTAAAAATTATGAAAAATTATGAAAATGCTTGTATGTACTAATAAACCAAATGATGATGCACATGCACAATTTTGAAAGTATGTATATATATTTAAAATATGAGGGAAAAATTGGGTATCAACACCATTTCAGTCAACCAACTTCTTGTGTGGTGGTGAAGTGACAAGTTCCCATGTCTCATTTTTTGACAAGGCTTTCATTTCTTCAATCATAGCTTGTTTCTATTTAGGATATCCAAAAGCTTCCCTCTAATTTTGGGGAATAAACACAGAAGAAATAGATAAGGCAAAGACTCTATAGTAGGGAGACAAAGAATTATAAGAGACTAAATTAGATAAAGGGTGTTTGGTGGTGCAAGATCTGACTCCTTTTATGAGAGAAATAGGTTCATCTAGCTCATTAGGAAATGTAGATAAATCAACAATAGAAGAAGGTTCAGCTTCAGTAGATTGCATGATGGCTTCTTCTGCTCAATTTTACCTTGAGTAAGTTTTCAAATCAGGCCTATCCAAACGCCAATAGTCTCCCCCTGAATTCTTTCTCCAATTTCAGTTTCCCCTATGACAATGTCATCAAAAGGTCTAGTAATGGAACTAGGTTGAATCACCTCTTCCTCCTTATTGCTCCCCCCCCCCCCCCCCCCCCCCCCCCCCCCCCCCTGAAGAGGTGATGAGGTAATACTGAAATAGGGTTCAGATTCTCGAATGGTAACATCCATGCTAACAAAAGATCTCCTAGAGGGAGGATGATAACATTTGTAACCTTTCTGTGTCGGAGAATACCCAATGAAAATATACTTTATAGCTCTAGGATCAAGTTTCCCAGAATTTCTAGTGTGGACAAAGAAAACACACCCAAACACCTATGGAGGAACCATATATTCATTCTTACCCTTTAAAGTTTCCAGAGGACTTTGAAAATTGAGGGGTTTAAGTGGCATTCTGTTGATAAGATAGGCAGCCGCTAATATAGCATCCCCCTAATTAAGGTGTTGGTAGATGCAATGGTGAACATAAAAGATCTTGCTACTTCTAGCAGATGCGTATTTTTTCTTTCAATGACCCTATTTTGTGCACTAGTATACGGACAACAAGTCTGATGGACTATCCCATTGAACTTCAAATAAGCAACAAATCATTTATCCATGTATTAGCTGCCATTGTCAGTTCTAAAGATTTTTATTTTGGCATAAAACTGAGTACAAATCGTCTTATGAATGTATTGGTAAAAAATAGACTTCACACGTGTAATATCTTCGATGACAATGCAACCTATGTGGAACAATGGAAACATGACAACTGGATTAGAATGTAGAAAGAGGTATGGGACAAAGAGGTACGGAGTAGTACACCTACGAGACATTTAGAAGCGGGAGTTCCAGTCTAATTGAGGAGTTGAAGAAACACGGTCAGAATGAACCAAGTCAGAATAAAGGGCAGATTCAAAGATCATCAAACAATGATCCAAACGTTATAGAAACTTCACGCAACAGTTACGATTACCTATTGTAACATTACATTAATGGTATAAATAATCATTAAGAAGAGTAGACGTTATATTAAGAAATTCTCTATAAAAGGGAGTAAAATCTCACTTGTATGGACACGTTCAAACCACAACTGAAATATATTTACCTTTCTGTGCTCTTATTGTTTTTCCTATTTTACAAGTCTAATTTCTATTATTATTCTTGGTTAATTCTCATGGTTATCAGAAGCTCGAGTACTTCTTAAAATAGCTTTGACTAAGAATTTGGTTCTTTGGCTCAACAAATTGGTTCTATTACCGGAAATCTGATAATCCTTTTTGTATTTCTAAACTATCTTTACTGAATCATGTCGAACACCAACGACAACAATCAACAGGCAACTGGAAATCCGGTTTCATCGCCTCAGGGAACCCCACGAGGTTCAAGAGACAACTCTACGGAAAGATCTACAACTCACAACAATGATCAGGTTGGAAATGAACAAACATGAGAGCAAGACGACGTGAAGCAAATAATTGTTGAATACGTGAATGACGCTCTTCAAGCTTTCGTGAGGGGGCTACAAACTATACCACCTACGCCTCCTCCAAACAACACTACAACTATAGAAAATCCACAGTCTGGATTAGCTAATTCTGGAAGTAGAGGCACCCCAAACGAATCCCTTGAAGGAAGACCAAGTATGTCTAATAATTCAGATTTACAGTCTTTAGTACTAACCTTGCAGAAACAGGTGAAGGAACAAAACAATCGTATCGAGCAAATTCCTGGTGTACCACCTGTCATCAAGGGGATTGATATTGACAAACTCTCAACAACCATGTAAGCCAAGTGCAGCACCTTTGCCAATTCCCAAAAAATTTAAGATGCCCGATATACCAAAATATGACGGGACAACTGATCCACATGATCATGTTACTGCATTCACCACAGGAGTAAAAGGCAACGACTTAACTAAGCAGGAAATCGAGTCTGTGTTGGTCAAAAAGTTTGGAGAAACGCTTACCAACGACTTACTGTATTCTCTCTTACCCGAAAATTCTATTGATTCTTTTGTTGAGCTTGCAGATTCGTTTATAAAAGCACATTCCGGTGCACAAAAAGTGGAGAAAATAATGGAATATATATTCAAAGTAAAGTAGGGAGATGCGGAGTTGCTTCGTGAATTCGTAGACAGGTTCCAATGGGAAAGGATGTTGTTACCAAGAGTGCCTGACAATTGGGCAGCTATGGCATTTGCAAGTAACTTGAACGAAAAAAGCTCTGAAGCAACGAGGAGACTCAAAGAAAGTTTACGTGAATTTCAAGATACAACATAATATGATGTTTATAACAGGTACAACGCTAAATTACGAATTGAAGAGGATACCATAGCTCAATAAAAAACATCAGCAACTCACATCGACAACTGCCTTATCCTCGAGAGCTTTGTAGTCCTTATCCCATTTTTCAACATCCGCTCTCAGCTCATCTCTTTCAACCACATCAGCATCATAAGAAGTTTGTAAAGCGGTAAGGGATCTCTCCAGAAATTGAACCTTGTTTGAGGATTCACGGAGGTCTTCTTGAGTTTGAGTAAGCGATTGCACAAGTTCACCATCATAAGCCTCCTTCTGGTTCAACAAATCCTTCAAGCTTCTTATTTCTTCTGAAGCACGGGAAAGCTGTTCTGCAAATGAGGATTCCAGGATGTCCTTATCCTTGCCTACTTGGTTAGACGAAGCCTTCTCAATGGCTAATTCTGCTGCTATCACTCTGACCTGCTGCTCTAAGGTACATTTTTCCTCTTCTACTACTTCCATATAGAGTTGAAGGCTCTCAAATTGCTCCTTCCAATTATCAGCCTCGGTATGATAGTCATTCATTAACTGCTCTGTGTGGACGACCCTTTTCATCAACTCTGTACCAATGAGATTGATCTACACAAAAGGAAAGTTATATACGGTAAAGGTTAATTTTAAAGAAGGAATAACATGAATTATACCTTTAAGGATGAGTGTACAATCTCATTCATCCACGTCAGGGAGCTATGGCTATCTAATTTAAACTTCTCAACCGGGCCTATCAGAGGCTTCAACCACACATCTGCCTGGCCTGATTTCTTTAAGAGGCTACCTCCCGCAGGAACCTCGATCATAATTTACTTCATCTCCCCATTTCTAGAAGACCCTACTTCGACAACCGAGGGCACAAGAGTAGGGGTAGATGAAGGAGCCATAGGTGGAGCGGGCAGGGAAGCAAAAACAACAACAGGCATGGCAGACTGGAGTTCTACTGGAGCAGATGGAGAAAAAATGGCAAGAGACATCTCCTCCGAAATTGAGCCAAAACCTTGATGGAACAACTGCTCAATTGACTCATTGGCTGCAGAAGGAGTTTCTTCTTCAAAGTGTACACGGGGAAAATGCTCATACTCAGGCACAAAAGATGGACTAATAAGAGGAGCAGATCATCATCATACACGATTCTTCTCCTTGCTCATGGCCTTCGAACCAACGAGCCCTCTTCCTGCTCCTCCTCATCTTCTAAGGTCTGAGTCCTATCCGCTTTCCTTTTTGACGAAGAAGAATTCAAAATGATTTCTTGAGCCTTGGCCAAAGAAAGCTTCGAAGCAGTTATGACAGCAACAGTGACACTACGAGCAGGAAACCCTAACAAATAAAAGGGATTAGAGAAGTTCAAAAAAGGAGAGAAAAAGGAAACATATAAGAAAAAAACTACCATGAGTTTTAACTTTCCAACCAAACCTCGCCGAGAGGTATTTCCAAGAACGTTCCTCCATTGGAGCGATCAACAACATTTTTCTACCCAACCATGGAAACCGGAGATCTCCTCGACGGTTCACATGGTTGCTGAAAGAAGGCAAAAATAATCACGGTACTAAACAACTATCAGAAATGAGAAAGAAAGTGAGTAAACGAAACTTACGTGCAAAGTTCCACTTCTCATGGAAGGGGAGATTTTCTTCACCAACTAATCCTTTTGTAGGGGCATCAACAAACCTGGCATACCAACCTCTATCCTTATCATCATCAGGAATGACTAAAACTCTCTTATCCTAGCCACAAGGGTAAAGATTCCTTGGCGGAATAACTTGGGAGAGTAAAGGTTAATAAGATTATAGAAGGAAAAAGGAAGTGAAGACAAATTAGCCAAATATCTGAGGCATGCTACTGCCCTCCAGACAATATGACCGATTTGTCCCAAACACACATTAAAAAATCGACAAAACTCTATAATGACAAGATCGATGGGAGGCCTGAAACCCAAAGTGAAAGGGTAGGTATACACAAAAGAATAGCCTACTTTGTAAGAAGTTATCCTTTGATTTTCATTGGGGACCAAGACCGGAAAATCAAACTTCCAATGACAGTCTCTGCGCACAAGAGAAATCAAACCCTCAGTAATTTTAGTAGGGTAAAGATCAACGCGATCATGAGACGTCATGGAAGAAAGTTTTTTTTTATGGCTTCACTGTCATTTACTAAAGAAAGTTCAGCGGGAACAATCTCATCAACCTTTGGTTCACGAAGTGGTTCGCTGGACTCTCTACTCTTAGAAGAAGATCTAGAAACTCTAGCCCTAGAAGAAGATAGAGTAACACTAACCCTAGAAGTTGGTGGGGGAGTGATGTTACATTGAGAAAAAGAAGAACCTATAGAAGGTGTTGAGCCTAAACTCCTTAATCTACCCCCTCTCCTACTTCTGATTGGAGCAGAAGAAGGAGATAGTTCATCAACTATTATTACTTTTGTGGGTTCTTGATTTGAGGAAGACCTATTTGCATGAAAGAAGAACTTGCAAGCAGTAAAGAAAGTTAGAAGTTTTCCGTAGAAGCAAAGGCAAAAAGGGGTATTTATACACAAAGGAAACCATCAAAAAATGAAAAAAAACACTAATGTGAAAGCCATTATTAAAATTGTCACTTCGTGACTGATGCAACCGCAAAAAGCCCTAAAAGGCACCGTGGAATTGCAGAACCAATCCGGAACAACCACGTGGAACATGCATTAAATGGAAGTGACAAGTGACGCGTACGTTCAGAAGACAAATGCAATGGTACAAGTAAAACGGCAGCAAACAATTCCCGCCATAAATGAGTATCCACTTACCAAATATTTAATTGATAAATAAATGGTAAGTGGGGGGACTATATGTATTGGTAAAAAATAGACTTCACACGTATAATATCTTCGATGACAAAGCAACCAACGTGGAATAATGGAAACATGACAGCTGGATTAGAATGTAGAAAGAGGTACAGGACAAAGAGGTACGAAGTAATACACCCACGAGACAATTAGAAGCGGGAGTTCCAGTCTAATTGAGGAGTTGAAGAGACACGTTCAGAATGAACCAAGTCAAAATAAAGGGCAGATTCAAAGATCTTCAATCAATGAGCCAAACGTTACAGAATCTTCACGCAACAGTTATGATTACCTATTGTAACGTCACGTTAATGGTATAAATAATCATTAATGCTCAATCATTAAGAAGAGTAGACGTTATGTTAAGAAATTCCCTATAAAAGGGAGTAAAATCTAACTTGTATGGACACGTTCAAACCACAACTGAAATATATTTACCTTTCTGTGCTCTTATTGTTTTTCCTATTTTACAAGTCTGATTTCTATTATTATTCTTACTTAATTCTCTTGGTTATCAGAAGCCCGAGTACTTCTTAAATAACTTTGACTAAGAATCCGGTTCTTTGGCTCAACAATAAAATGATTGAAAACAAGAGAAAACTTCACTTTTGGCTTTTAACAAATATACCCAAGTTATCCTAGTGCAGCAATCAATGAAAGTAACAAACCATCGACTACCAGAAAAAGAAACTGTTTGGGTAGGACCCCATACATCATAATGAATAGTCATAAAGGGAGTTGTGCTTCTAGTATCAGTCACATGATAAGAGTTTCTAGTATGCTTGGCATATTCACACGCATCACAAAACAAAGATTCAAATCGAGTCCATGAAAACAAATCGGGATATAATTTCTTCAAAACAAAGAATGATGGGTGTCCTAACCGTCTACGCCGTTGTATTATTTCTTGGTCGACATCCTTACTTTGCCCAAAAAAGTCTTGACTAGAGTTTTGAATCCCATATAATATATACAAGTCATCACGCAATCTACCACTACAAATCTTTTTTCCTGTTTGAAGATCCTGAAAAATATAATGATCGGGAAAGAACTTGATTTTACAGTTTAGAGCTTTGGTGATGGCACTAAAAGATAAAAGATTGATAGGAAACTTAGGGACATAGAGCGCAGATGATAGTTTAATATTAGGAGTACAAATGACAGAACTTGTTCCGGCGATAGGTGTTAAAGAACCATTGACTATTTTAATATTATCTCCTTTGGGACACAGAGAATAGTTTTGAATGCCTTTAGAAGAGCTTGTCATGTGTCTATTTGCACCAGAATCAATAATCCAAGGATTAAAGTTATCAGCAAAGACATCACCTGATTGCACATGATTGGATGTGGCAACATTAGCGGAGTCAAGTTTGGCTAGGAGGCGACGGAGAATATGAATTTCATCCGAAGACAAGATTTCTCCAGAAACTGTCTCCTTGAATGTCTCAATATTTCAGCCCAACCATAAAAAGTTTGTGTTGCGGACAACCAACAAGAGAGAGAAAACTCGACCCCTTTGATAAAAAAGGAACCCTAGTGTCGCGGGGGAGATAACTCACCCCAAAAAGGCAGCAATGGCTCTGATACCATGTAGATTTTGAGAAGAAAAAAATGCTTCTTGTATTATGTGTATTTTTACATCCCATGAGAAGGGAAATTTATACAAAGCTCCTAATGCTAACTAAGGAAATAAAATAAATCTATACAATCAATCCAGTTATCAAATCAAATCAAACAAAATCAGAATAAAATTAGATCTCTTAAATATAAACAAATCTCCCGAATTCATGCTAATAAACACTCCTAAATAAAGTCTCTTTGAATCATGCTAATCAAAAGTTCCCTTTTGATGTTGCAGGTGATGAAACAAATGGTCATATTGACAACATATGTTGTTTTGTTAAGCCAGGCGTTATCCTATTGTCTTGGATTGATGATTAGTCCGACCCTCAGTATGAGAGATCAGTGGAAGCCCTTTCCGTTCTTGAAATTACTACAGATGCTAACTGTAGAAATATACAAGTGATCAAGCTCCATATATCTGGGCCACTCTATATGATAGATGAGGAGGCGGGTGGACTAGCTCGCGAAACTGTCGGTGCCATTTTTCTAACACCGCAAACCTGTCAAAATAGCCAATGCCATCTTATGTCAAAATGGGTGAATCTCATTCAGACATGCCACTTTGTTTCCCTGCTTTTTGGTCAATCCTTCTGATTCATTCTAATATTGTCAAACCAGGATGGTGATGCTAAAGCAAGAACTTCGGGAATAATACTTGTTGCTTCTTATTTTAACTTTTACATTACCAATGTAGCGATTCTCACTCCTCAATTTGGAGACAAAAATGGGACGAAGAAGCTCTTAGAGTCCTGTCAATGGCATTTCCAGAGCATAAGGTAAGTAAAGAGTCTGGGCTTTCTGCTAGGTTGTTGCTACTTCGGACTTCCATTGGTCATTTGAAATAGGGCAAATGGTCAAATTTGTCCCTATACTATCCGAAATTGATATAATTTGTTGTCCGCTATACATTGGGTCTGATCTTATCCCCAACGTTAGGAAAAAGTCTCATGTTTGCCCTTGATCCCTAATGAAGTTCCAAACTGAAGTATAACGTGGAGTAATTTATACCCTAAATTTGGACCTTTTTTATCAAAGTATTTTAACACGTGAAGTTCACCCTCGCTGGAGCTCTATAAGCGGCAAGGGAAATGCGAGACAATTTGCTAACAACAAGGATATGAGTAACCCCAAGATATGTTAACATGGAGTAAAATTGAGCAATTTCAGGTAGTACAAGGACAATTTTAGACCCTTTCCCTCTGAAATTACAGATGGAGCATTATACTAGCATACAAATTACTGTTGCACCTTGGATTAAAGATTGATTCTCTTGACTAAGAAACTTTATCCATAAATAAGGTCCTACTTATGAAAAAAATTCTTCATTTGAATTTATGCTTGGGTAAGAGGATTTTTTTACGTGCAGAGAAAGGAAGGACAAATTTTATTATAGTTATATTATTATATCATGGGTACTGATGTATTTATGCTGCCAAGCGCTTCAGAGTTAAGGTATGAGCTAGTGACTCTTGAACATGTTTCTCATGCAACACCCACACCTTAACCGTAGGAACTCTTCAAATAAAGGATTGATTGCCTCTTTACGGAGTATGTCTGATGTGAATGAGACTTCTTTTGTCACACACTTAGCTCTGGTATCATTTGTGTGTCATCGGGCATAATTGACATATTTAGTCATGAGATGGTCTAATGCAAATTAAGTTTCTCAACATTGATGTTGCAGCTACAACAACAACAACAATCCAGTGAGATCCCACATGTGGGGTCTGGGGAAGGTAGTGAGTACGCATACATTACCCCTACTCCTGCTGTTTTCGGTAGACCCTTGGCACAAGAAGGTAAATAGAAATGCAGTAACTGATCGTACTCTTCTAAGCTTGGGAAAATCGTTGTATTTCTACTTGATTTTTTTTGACCTTATCCGTCTCCTCATGTCATAATTGTAGAACTTCAACCTTTTTTGTGGAACTCACTCAAGTTGAAAATCTTGTGTTCCAGGTAGTTGGAATTGAAGGTGCAAGAGAGATTATGGTGGGAGGTTATACATTGTATCACACAACAACAACAAGTGTGCCCTTGAAGATGGATCAGAGCGCGTTATTACTTTTTTATGGACATCAATACATTTTATGGTTTCATATCTTAGCTGAGGGATAAGAAAATAAGGTCTGTTATATTGGATTTGTGTACTCAGATATAAGAAAATATAGCAGCAGTGTAATGGTAGTTGGTAATATTTGTTTCCAGAAAAAAATGAATTTTGAATTTAGAACGGATGACTATCTTGGATTGAATTTTATGAAGGTACTAATACCGGATGTTCTAAAGCTTATGAACTTTTGCAAATACACATTCCAATTCTAAATATCATAAGCTGAATGTAAGCTCTACTTTTTCAAAAGTATTCAAAGAGCCTTTGCATAGTTTACGAATTATGCTTAGTAGGGACCTAAACACAGGAATTTTTTTTCTCAGAGTCAGACCACGCCTTATGACGAAAGGGGGAGAAAGGACAGAGACGACCTCCCGTCGCGGTAGTATGAGCCTTCCCTTTCCTTGATGTTACACAGGATGCGCAATGGGGGTAGTACGAGGTGACTGATAGCATTACATTATAAGAATAGAAAGAGATGTTAAAAAGTTTCTTCCATGAGGGACTTCAATGAAGCAAGATTTTTTGATTTTCCGTTCATCGTATCGACCGACCCAGACTCCGTACCTGCCCCCGATGAAAGTCAGGATGAAACCTGCTTTCATTCAAAACTGTCATTATAATTTCATAGTATATCGAGTTGACCGAAAAAGGTGATTATATATTATAAAGAGTTTACAATGCGTGGAAATATCAACAATCATTTGAATGACGACTACTTCTAATTAAGAGTGTTGCTCTCTCCGTCTCATATTATTTGTCATGTTTTTCTTTTACACACGTTTTAAGAAGATATTATATAGAAAATAATTTTGACTGTTTTACCCTTATTTTTGTCTTATGATATAATTTTTCTTGATGTATTACTTACTCATAGTTAAGGTATTTGTAGTATTCAAGAACAATTAATATTAAGGGTATAATAGGAAAATAATAATTAATTTACTCGTGAACTTTCAAAATGATAAATTATTTAAGATAATTATTTTCAGAAATCACAACGGATAATATGAGACAGAGAGTATATATCAATAGGTATTCTCGTAAATTATTACTATAAAGCATAAACACATTTTCCAGAAAATTCATGGAAGGTAAAAAGATGAAGTAGCTTTGCCTTGGACATTTTACGATTGCACACTGTTACGATTTTTACCACAAAAAGACCTTCATAATGACCTTTTTAACCTCGACGAAAGCGCCAATGGGAGTGCATCAATGCACCCTTTGCAAGCAAGAAGTCAACCGGTAAGTAAAGTAATTACAACTCAATCGATACGCATACAGTGGTGGATCTGAGAGAGAAGAAAACGCAAATAAAGAAGAAAGAAGAGTGAGAAAGAGCTATTTAGAGAGAGAGAGAGAGAGAGAGTGAGAGTGTGAGATCCAAGAGGGAGGGAGCTGACCCATAATCCCTTTGATCAAAAGATGGGGTGCTCGTTCTCGGGGTTGAATGCACTATACGACGCCGTTAATGGTGGCGGGGATGTTTGGATCAATGAGAATCGCTTCAGAATCGTCCGGCAGCTCGGCGAGGGTGGCTTTGCGTACGTTTTCCTGGTCAAGGAGGTCATCTCTGAGACTTCTAACCCTGGCTTTTCCAACAAATTCAAGGACTCTTCTCACCTCTCTGGTACACACTCCCTCTCTCTCTATTTATAGCTAAGTTCATATTTTACTTGTGGTCTGACAATTGGGTCAGCTTAGTGCATAACGGGTTTTGTTCCTTTTCTTCAATTGTATGCGATTTGCTCTGGCTTTTCATTACTAATAGTTACTACTACAAGTCAATATCAATTGCTATATGATTTTTCCATGTGTTCTTATGGTTGCACTCAGCGATGATGGACTGGGATTGGTGTGCCCTAACCTCCATGCTTTTCTATTTCTTGGATCAGAGTATATATGCGTATGTAGGGTGATCATCATTAAATTTGGAATTATTATGATTCACTGATGTTAGAGTGGTTTAAATATCTAAAAAACTGATGTTTGAGTGGTTTGGCAAATATTGCTCAAATTCTCTATTTACTAGAAGCTTATTCTACTCCGAAATGTGCTTCTTTCCTGTGTACTTGTATAGTTTGCTGCAGTGACCTGACCTAAATTCTGTACTTCTTGTAAAATATCCTCCCTAAGTTAACCCAACTTTTCCATTCAGAGAAAAAGTAACATGCCTAGAAAAATGAACTCTATTGCATATTCTTAGCATCAGGAATGAACATTAGGAGCACTTGGTATCTTATCTATTTTTTTCCCTCTAATTTATTTTCTTTCCTAATGATATTTCCACTAGAAGTAGTTCTTCAATTCCTTTTGCCAGTTAGTAGGTCAGACTAGTCTACTCTGATTCATGAACTCTCTCTCTTTGAAAAGGAAGTGCAAAGAATAAGCTTTGTCTTTGAACCTTGGTACAATTATTGTATTCATGTTTTTTTATTCTGTAAAATAACATTTGAAAAACTCTCTTAATGTGCAGATGATGGAACTTATGCTATGAAGAAGGTTCTTATTCAGAACACTGAACAGTTGGAGTTGGTGAAAGAGGAAATCCGCGTTTCATCTCTATTTACTCATCGCAATCTGCTTCCTCTCCTTGATCATGCTATCATCGCAGTCAAGGTAATTTCTGCAGGAACCTTGCACCCCACCCCACCCATAAAAAAAAGAAACCAGCTCCGCATTCTGATCTCTTTTGTTAGTAATTGACTGATGTCCATGTCAAGGATTTGTGGGAACAAGAAGGCTTTGCGCAATCAGGTGGTGGAAAAAAATTTAAATTGGGATTGCGGTATCATCCATGATAGGTTATCTTATGCCATTCCAGGAACTTTTAGATGTACCCTGAGGAACTGAATTCTTAAAAGATATACCACTCACTCTTCAGTCCCAAAATACAACAACAACAACTACCCAGTGGAATCCCACAAGTGGGGTCTGGGGAGGGTAATGTATACGCGGACCTTACGTCTATCTTGGAGAGGTAGAGAGGCTGTTTTCGAAAGACCCTCGGCTAAAATGATAGCTGAATTCTAAATGTTACAGGGCTTGAACAATCATGTGGATCGCCAAACAAGTTTTCTCTGTAGTACTTTTCTTTGAGAAACACAAGTCCGTTTTTGCCTTTTCTTCTTTTGTGGGGGGTTTTAAGGGGAGGGGAGGGGGTAGTGGCAAACAATCACATAAAGTGATGAGGTATTGGTCTTCCAACATTCTCTGCTTTTTTGGCTGGTAATTTGCGCAAGTTATAATCATGTTACAGCTGTATTGCCAATGCCTGCCGATTTATGTCTTCCTTGTATCCTTTCCTCTATGACATGTTCCATTTCCATTATATTCTATATAAATACCTTACTCTGTTGGATAGGCCGCGCCAGATCAATCCTGGAAGCATGAAGCTTACTTGTTGTTTCCGGTACATTTGGATGGGACTTTACTGGATAATGCCACAGCCATGAAAGCTAAGAAAGAATTCTTTTCCACTTCGGATGTTCTTCAAATATTTCGTCAGGTGAATTAAGGATCAGTTTTTTGCAAATGCGCATTTTTATGGATGTTTGTGAAAATAATCAACTTTGGAGCCTAGAATGTATTTTAACTTTTAAGAAACATTGGTATGCAGCTTTGTGCAGGACTCAAGCATATGCATAGCTTTGATCCTCCTTATGCACATAATGATGTCAAACCTGGTAATGTCCTTTTAACTCATAGAAAAGGACAGCCACCTCTTGCAGTGTTAATGGATTTTGGAAGTACGCGTCCTGCAAGAAGGCAAATCCGCTCTCGTTCAGAGGCCTTGCAGCTGCAGGTACTTTCATTTCCTTTTTTAAATGTATACATATTTCTGCTATTTGTATGCCTGTAAACTTCTAATAGGTTTCTTCTTTTGAGCATGTCTGGGCTGAATGTTTTCACCATTACTGTTACCTTTATATGCAAATTGCAAGTAGTAGTTAATTCATATTGTGTTCTTAGTTGACACCTATTTCTTACATACTAGTTTCGGAACACGTGCATTGCACGTGTGTTCCATACTAATCAATATAAATATTTTATAATGGCTGTAGAAGTAATATTAGAATAGTTTAGCAATTTAGTTTTGGGTAAGAAAATAAAAGAATAAATTAAATATGCTGAAATCTTCTAACAACACTAAGTAATGAGTGCGAACAATCCATGGAATCGCTTCTTATAATTATAAAAGAAAAGAAAGAGAGTAAAGGGGGATAAACTGTATAATAGTTCAAATTGATATTGTGCCATGATCTGTTCTCTCGAACAGTGTTTTAAAAGGCGTTTTCCCCTGGGGCGAGGCGCACCAAAAACGCCCCAAGGCGATGGTTTGGGGCGAAAGTCTCAAGAGGCGTACGCCCAGCAATTCGGGGTGTACGCTCGGGCGTTCGAGGCGAGTTATTGTAGTGGGGCGTAAGCCGTAGAGACTTTTTCAAATTAAAACAAAATTTGTTGAATTAATCCTTCATATAATACCCATATTCTCAAAAGTCAGCTTGTGATTACTCAAAAGTTTAAAAAAGGAACTGAAATGTATCAAATTTAAAAGTCAAGACCTTTTTATTGATTAAAGCCCTAATTTATGGTCTTTCCCAATTATTTATTCGCTAGTATGCTAATATCTCCCAAAACAATCGAATATTCAATTTTTTTTACAAATACAAAGAGAGTCATTCTGCTTCATAGCAACAAGTTCAAATTTCAAATTGCAGGTTAGTCATCCTATTTGTTCCTCCATGTAGAAAATTTTATTCTTTTCGACTCAAGTTACTTGTGCTTGTAAGTTGCATATAAGAAATTATTTTGACTAGTTTATTGTGGCGATGGAGCACATCTATAAATATTTTTTTTCACATATTAATAGTTTTCTTTAATTATATGCAATTTTACCTGATTATAAATTCTTAATGTAATTATATTATTTTATAAAATATTAAAAATTAAATACCCATGGGGCTTACGCCTCGCTGAGGCACATGTAAAACGCCTCACCTTACGCCCACGTCTTTTAAAACACCGCTCTCGAATTAGATCACTGCATAAGACAATATGAAGAACAAGTTCACATTCCTACTCCATATTACTACTATTTTAGAAAGGGATAGAGGAGAGGAACTTGGGGTCGTCAGGGCTATTTTGGGAAATTGAAATTATTTTGTGCTTTAACTATGTTGTACTAAGTTCCACAGTGTGTGTACTTTTCTCTTGTGGTCCCCACCTGAACTTTCTTTCCATAAGCAATTGTCACAGCTGACTCTAATGTGGGCTCCACTAGCAGCCTTTAATGTTGTCCTGGCGAGAATTGTGCAATTCTTTTTTCCACACTAAGCGAGTGCTGTTTTGGCATCAATAAAACTTTACTTGCAAGAAGAAATTGGATAAATATAAGGGTTGACCAAGTCCAACCAGAGAAAACACACTCAGTCACTTTTTTAATGAAATTGGTAAAAATTACTGTTGTCACTGAAAAATACTTTTCATATCTGGTTTCCTTCCTATGAAGAAAACATTAATTGGTACACACTTTCGATGATGCCAGTGGCGAGGCCAAAATTTTTATTTAGGGTGTTCAAACTTGAAATAAGTAAAACAAATCCCCGGTAAAAGGTGTTCTATATACGTTATATACCATTAAAATCTAATATTTTACCTGTATATACAGTGTAATTTTTTCAACTATGTTTCCAACAGGCAGCATGGGTATGTTTAGGTTTATTGAGATGGCAAAATCTGCAAATGGTAAATTTTTGCAAAAAAAATAAAAAAAAATAAAAAAAAAACTTTTTGTAAGGCAAAAGAAGCAAACTGTAGTTCGTTCATATTCACCATTTTATTTTTTTGTTATGAGAGGTTATCAATTATTTTTCTTAGCTTCTTGAGATAAAAAGTATTTCAATATTGATCAAGATCGTCACACAAAAAATAAAATGCAGCGTAAAGTTGTATTGTTTCAGATTGAATAATATATCTTTACACTCCTTGCTTATTCAATATTTCATCTGAATTCCTTCAAATGTTAATTACTTTATAATATTTTATCTACAAAAAATTCTCGAGGTAGAAAAAAGAACTCAAAGATTATAATTTCTGACTCTTAGAATATATATATCTATCAGTTCATCACGATGCATTTTTCCAAGAAGAGAGGTTCCTGCTTAGGTGATCAAATCATTCTATAGATTGGACCAACGATATGAGAACTCCAATTTGAACCATTTCGGAATAATTTTACTCTATACTATTTTATTCTAATATTATTTGCTAATAAAATGTACGATATATTTTTTTAAAGGTCAATTATTAACAAATATAACCACAATATCAGAAATAAAATAGCATGCGTAGGTAAAAAACGAGATACTTAGAATCATTATTTGTTTTTAAATTCAATGCCAAACTTCAAATAAGAATGATTTTTTATTTTTAAAAAATTAAACAGACCATCATGTACCATTAGGAAAAGATGAAGTTATAGCCTCTGTTGGGCCCGTGCGCAGCACGAGCATACCTTACCTAGTTATTACATAGAATTAGCTAACGATAAAAGAAAACAAGAATTACTATTTCCTTTTAACTTTTCCAATAGAAAAAACAAGGCTACAAAAATTTTGAAATATTTCAAGTACCTTTTTGTTATTGTCGTCGGCTTTTTGATGATTTCAATTCTGAGAGTGGTGCTCTAGCTCCCACTTACTTCTCATCATCGGCTAAAACTTCTACTAAGATTGAAAAAAGTGTAGACTTGTCTTCAAGGAAGGATCTTCCACAAAAAGAAAGATACCCGTCATTCGTACTCATCGCCAACCACCTACCACTATCTTGATCACGATTCCAATTCCTATGGGTCACAAATGACGGTACGATCAATTCTTGCCATCACGCTCTGGCTTTAGCATCTGCCGAGCACATCTAAGCGAAAAATAGAAAAAACGGGATTTCAATTGGATACCTTTTTTCTGTGTTCCAGGTACAAGTCAAGTTGAATTTACAAAAGAGAGTTCAGTGTTAGAAGTATTCTAATCCATAAATTCATTACGTAATAAGGTGAAATAGGCGGCCACTCTCTCTCTTACTTTCTTTCATTTAGTTAGGTGTGGTAAAGGATCTCGCTCGAAAGAAACTCTTCACCTACTCAATTGGCATGACTCTTACCGTTACTTATCTCTTTACTCAAAGAAGTCTTCGTCCCACCACTTTATCTCCTAATGATTTGGTCGAGTCTAAGAAGCTGAAAGGTTTTGCAAAAACTTCGCCTAGCTCCTAGTGATTCCATTAAGCTGAAAGGTTTTGGCAAGAGTGAGTTATATCGGAAGACTTTGATAAAGTGAAATCGGAAGAAAATAAGCTTTTTAATAGTAAGAGCATTACATAATACGTATAGATGTTAGCTGATCATTGATCACAATTTAATTACTCTCTAATGATTTTCTGCAACGGATGAAATAATTCTTCGTTGCTTTCATTCTTTGGGATACAAAAAGGCATATTGACTTTATGACGCAATAATTAAATTTTGTAATTAAATTATTACTTTTATTTGATAAAGTAATTGAACTTACATGTGTGACTCTTTTACCTTTACTAATGAAATGTTTCATGTTTGAATTCTGACAAGAAAACTAAAATTCAAAACGGCAATAAAAGCTAGTCATGTAATTATATTTCTCATTTGCGGCATTCAACGACTTCCCACGTTCTTTTTTTTCTTTTTTCGGATTTTACTTCTAATTTTTAGTTATTTATTTGAATAAAATTGTTATTTTTATAGATATATATTAAGAATTCATTTGGAATGCATACAAAACTGAAAGGTCAAGATAAGGGAAAATAAATAGAGAATATGGGAGCGGTTAAAATTAGCTCTAACATGTACATGTATTATGGCTAATTGAAGAGACTCAACACCATTATCATAGTGATTAATTATTACTATTTATTATTGAATAGATTTTACCTTTTTTTATTTATTAGAATGCAAGTTCACATTTTTGCACAAAGTTTTATATAGAGTTGTGTTTGATTGAAGGGCAAAACTGTCACTTAGTTTTTTATGGGTATTTTCATAATCTAAGTTTAACTTTAGAGGCTTCCCACTTAGTATAATATAGTATTATTACACCTTGACTCATTCTGTTGCATTTTCTTTAATGTGCTTTTTTTTTCTGGTGCTGATAATGTAGGAATGGGCATCTGAGCACGTTTCCGCACCCTTCCGAGCGCCTGAATTATGGGATTGCCCAAGCCAATGTGATATTGACGAAAGAACTGATATCTGGTCATTAGGTTGTACATTATACGCAATAATGTAAGAATCCTCTCAATTCTTTTTAATACTTGAAGCTCTTTCTGTGCAAGAGAAAGTGAAATCCTATGACCCGTACACAGCTGATAGTTGCATCAAGATTGTCCAAAAGTTGGCTCAACTATCCTATTTCTTGCACATGCTGTGCATGGACGTAGCATTAGTATTTGGTGCTTGTACTACGTCTTGTGCAAACGCTCCAATTTGGAGCTGGTATTCCAAAGTAGCATCGATGGGTCAATCAGATGGAGTTTTGTTAAATAAACGTGGTTGGAGCTCCCTACTTCTTACACTGAGACTACTTTAGCATGCCATTCTCATCATGTTGTTAGTTTTCATGTCTTATTTTTTTTTCTTCTGAGACAAAGTAATTGAGTTGTTTCCTACCATTGGCATTTCAAAGGATTGAGACATTTGTTGACCATGAAAGTGGTTTCTATGTGGTGTATATATCAGTAAGAAGTAACCAATCTTTTCATCGTCTCTATTGCAGGTATGGAGTGTCTCCCTTCGAGTATGCGCTTGGGGAATCTGGTGGAAGTCTGCAGCTGGCTATTGTAAATGCACAGATAAAGTGGCCAGCTGGGCCTAAACCTCCATATCCTGAAGCTCTTCACCAATTTGTGACATGGATGCTTCAACCTCAGGGGACAGTTCGACCTCGCATAGATGATATCATAATTCATGTTGACAAATTGATCTCAAAGTTCTCTCAATGAAAGTATAGGACAAGATTTGTTGGGTTAGTTTACGGATGAATCATCTTATAACATCTTTTTAGCTTATTACATAACTTACTGCAAGTTACTATTCTTGACTTTTCCCTGTTAAAATGTGAGAGAAGCAGCAATAGTTTGCTATTGTTTAGCTTGTATTCCGTGGCAAGAGGCTTTTGCAGGCATACGTTTTTATTTATAATTATTGAATGGTGAATCATCCACTCTATAGTTATTACGCCAAAAGAATCTTTTGCCTTACATGGCCAGGTTGCATTTGTTTTTGCCAGCCCTTTCCTCTGCCGCGCCGTCCTTTATGCTATTCTCGTTACTGAAATCTCAGCTATCTGTGGTGCCTATTTTTCCAGAAGCTTTTTTCTACGACCACGCACCGGTACACGTTTATCATTGATTGGCAAAACTCTTTTACGTTTCCAAATACTTGTCCTGCGTAATGACGTAAATATTGCTCTCAATGGCTTTGTTAAAGTAATTTGTTGTTCGACATTAATATTTATATCTGGGAGCAAGATTCTTGTATATTGTTTTCTTAATTCAAACATCCCTCTTTTTTTTTTTTGGGATGAGTTGCTCAAATATGCAGCGAATTTAGCTGTTTACAGTTGAAGGGCAGCCCGGTGCACTAAGCTTTAGCTATGCACTGGGTTCGGGGAAGGGCCGAACCACAAGGGTCTTTCGTACGCACCCTTACCCTACATTTCTGCAAGAGACTGTTTCCACGGCTCGAACACGTTACCTCCTGGTTACATGGCAACAACTGTATCACTTATCCTAAGGCTCTCCTCCTGTTTATGAGTGAAATAGTTGAAACAAATTAAATTGAAATCATCCGAAGAGATCATAATTCCAATAATGAAACTCGTTTTTATACATATAGGCAAAATATACACATGATTGGAACTCCGAATAAAGGGATTGGCTGTAATTTTTGGTTCATCAACATCAATTAATGGTGCCCCCAACACGAAATACTTTCCAGCGACGCCTATAATGCCTCGAACCTTGCTGCATCATAATCCATGTTTTTTTTTTTTTATCTTAGTTACTGAAGGATTAGTCTTTGTGCTCATCATCGGATTCAGAATCTGCAAATCATTTTAAAAAAGCGCAGTGTAAGATCACAAGCTATCATGTTGGAAGTATAGATGATAAATGAAGCAAGGTTATAATTTACCTGATCGGACATCATCAGCAATGTGGCCTTTTGTTATGAGATGGTTAACCATCCGTAATATGAGTCTCATCCAAAAGATGTGAAGAACAAGCAAGCACACCAGCAGTGAATTGAACAAAAAGTAAAGTATGGTTCCTTCAGTGCGGTGCTTCTCTGTGTCCACTATGAAAAGAATTTCGTAGCTGCAGAGTTGAAAAAAATGCTCACGTCATGGTATGGTGCAGAGAAATGAACTAACAGAAAACAACAAGCTCAATTATAAATAAACTTTGGGCTAATTTTCTTTACTGCTAAATAAATACTACCAAGGGCGGAGCTAGTAAGGCCTGATTGGAGTGGTATGCCACCCGCAAGTTTCGGTCTAAACTCTGTGTATATATATAAGAAATCGTATAATATATTTAAAGCGCCACACGAAGTAATAGATGTTACAAAGGTGCCAATGACAAAGGGTAGGAGATTCCACCATAGTTGTGAAGGATTGAACCCTACTGGCAACAGTTTTTTAACCTTTTGACTGACTACATCACGTTAAGCTTTCAATCATTCTATATACTCCATGTCGTTCACTTTTTCTTCTTTTGTAATTATTGTTAACTATCCTACTTTATTTGTTCACTTTTGACTTTCTTTTTGTGTCTCTTATTACTTAAACATTTGTTTTTTTCACACAAAGTTAAAATAACATTTCCTTTTGTAAATCTTCGCTCTATCATAACTATATTTTTCCGTTCAATCAATTTATATTATATACCAAAAAAATAAGTAACCGAACCAAAGTCCAAAGTTGCTCAAACCGACAAAATATTTACTCTATCTCAATGTATAAATAGCGACACATAGACATTCAAAGTTACGAGACAACCGGAAGCTCCAAATCCTAGATCCGCCTATGAATATACTCCCTATGCTTCGGAGTAGCAGCATGACACATAAATTGGGACAGAGGAAGTAGCATGTTACTATGAACATAGTGGTAATGGTTGATTAACTGTAGTGAACTCACCATGTGCTTCGGAGTACCCAGAAGGGAAAGCAGATTATACGAAGTGATGCAAAAGACAGTGCGAAAATGAAGAAGAAAATATCAGCAATCCTTTGGAAGCCACTGTATCTTGACATCTTTGCAATCTCCATAAATACATCACTTCCGTCATGAATTGCTAGAACCACTGCTCCAACACGGGTTAACCTGCAAAAAAATAGAATGTTCAAAACTCACACTAACATCTTTCTGCTAAATAATAGTCTAATACTCTAAAAAAAGGTGATTTTTTGGATCAAGGTTGGCCCTCTGTATAATATAATCATACCCGAAAATATAAGACAACGCAATGAGTGATACTGTTGTTATGTGATGAACCATTTGGGCAGCAAAATCTTTGCGTCTTGTTTCCCAGTAGAGCAATGCAAATATGGAGTATAAGTAAAACCCTCCAGCATACATGTACAACCCTTTCAGCTTTAATCTGCCATTATTTTGTATTAATCAAATTATAAACATTGTGTTCCTGATTCAAATACGAATCCATGAAAGTTAAAAAGATGTCAAGAACTTTACTTCATTTTTAGTTCAGGCCAAACCAGATCTCCAGGCCCTGCCCAAAAATATCGAGTATTTGTGAACCAAGGCTCATTACAAGTAACAGCAAGTGCCAATATCTCAGCAGAAAGAAAATATACTAATTTCCATGCTGACTCTTTGAATTTGTTGATCCTCCTCCTCCTTCTACCGCCATTGATATTTACCAGCTTTTGCTGATTTCCAAAAATCATGCGCTTAGCCAATACCTAGTAGCATCGCGGTAAAAAAAAATATTGGCCGGAGCAAATCAATCTCAGATTTTCAAGAGAAAAAAAACATTAGAGAAAGCAAACACAGATTTTTTGTTTACCTCGAAAACAAATCTGTCAAGTATGAATCGAACGATGGGAAAGAATAGAGAGAAAAAGATGAGAAAAATAAAATCTTTGTACTCAGGGTAAGACTCTTTCTCCCAATCAGCTGCTTGATACAATTTCTCCATCGAATCAATGAATATGAACTTAATTTGTGTTTGTCCAGAAAAACAGAACTTGAGTTTGTTAGAATGATTGCCAAAAGTGCTGGAAAAGTTGAGGGTAAAGAGTTGTTAATTAGTAGCAGTAGTCGCAAATTGTAGACTATTCTCTTTGTGATATGTCCTCAAAATTTCGCTGAGGAATTTTATTTTAGTAGAAAAAATCAAAAGCTGGCGGGTCGACTCTAATATAACTTTTAGTCCCAATTGCGTGGAAAGGACAAGAACCCCGACATTATCGATAAGAAAATAATCAAAAGCTGACAAATATTTCTTTCTATTGGTTCATAGGTATATTTTGATTTATTTATGCGTTTGATAAATATTTTTTAATTCGTAAAATAAATTTTCTAACTTTCTCTTTATTCCATATTCGTTGTTCATCCTTTTCTTTATAAAGAAACTTTTTAATTTGGTAAGAGTATTTAAGTCATTTTAACAAAATAACAACTTATCATTATTTTTCTACCGAACGCATCAACTGTTTATTATAAGTTTCAACACGTATTCCAAACACGTAAATGTTTATTTTAAAATCAGTTTGAACACTTAAATTACTTTTTAGCACTTCAAGCTTATCAATTATTTTACAATCAACTAATCCAAACGGGCTCAAAACATATTTACACCAAATTAAGTAATTTAATTAATAAGTCATAAATTATTAATTAAATAATAAAAATTTCTATGAAATGCAAATCAGTATTTCTTTAATACATATTAGAAGCTCCGTGGTAGGCTCTTTAAATCCAATTAACATTTACTTAACTTAAATGCATCTCTTCAACAGATGAAAGTTTAGGTTTGATTATTGTATTCAACGTAGGTTCCTCGTGTTTTCCTGTTAGTGATTTAAAGAAGTTTCTACTAATAAGAGAATCTCATTCTAGTAGTGTCAAAGTTAGTCTAATACCTTAAGGGGTTGTTTGGTAGGGCCTATAAGAATAACATTAAATAAGGTGTACTAGTAATGAAGGAGTTAGTAATTCATGAGTTATAATGCAAGCATTAGTTATATATAGATTATTTCTTATGCATTGTTTGGTGTGATGTATTAAAAATTAAAATGCATTGCATAATTTTTAAGAAATTTAATTATTTACAAAAATACCCTTCATATTCTTTAACTTAGGGACTTTAAGGATAATTTTGTCTTGCCTTTGTATTGTTAATGTCATGGTTTTCGATACATTAGTTATACATAAGATAATATCAAATAGGGTGTATAACTAATGCTTGTATTAGCTATACATAAGTTGAACAAGTGTACTAAACAAAGCATTACTAATACACAAAGCCGATGCACACATTATATTCTCTAACACACTCTACCAAACGACCTCTAAGTATGACGAATTGGATGAGTCATAGAGTGACATAAGCATGTTAAATGGATTGAGTCGAATTTAAGCCGTCAAAAATTTTAAGATAAAATAAGCTACTAAAAGAGATCTATTAACAAGTTGATTCCCAATCCAATATTGAAGGGCGTAGCTAAAACGTATTACCGTATAATAGTAATATATTAATTATTGAGTTCTCTAATCATCATATCATATATCATACATATTAATTTCCTACCAACTTATAAGTTTGAACATATTAACAACGTCCTTTGAGAATAAAGTTTTTGTAGAGAAGATATACTCCAACAATTATTGAGAATATGTTGATATTAAATGTTTTAATGTCTTATATATATATATATATGCACACAACATTGATCTATAGAGAGGTGACGTGACACCTCTCCTAGGCTAAGTAATGCGTTTATCTTTTCTCTCTTCTTTGTAAACCTTTAATCCTTATTTTCTTAATTGGAGGTTAATCTTATTTCTACCTTTATTTATTGTATTTTGTTAAATATTAATAACAAAATATTTAATTTCATCAACTATAAGACGTCTTTTGGTTATTTGCTATATAAAATAAATAGTTACCCAACTAATAAAAAGGTATTCTAAAATCAAAGAAAAATCTTTTTGTCAAACGTAAGAAAGAACTCACACGCATAACAATACAGTTGTCCGGATGCTCAAGGCACGACCTTACTAAGTGACTCCAAACTATTTCAATTTCATTTTGCCCTAATCTTTCTTACTTTTCCAGCTTAACTGCAAATCTTCGAACATCGAGCCAGGCCTGGGCAGACTTAACTTCTAGATTTGGTTTGTTAGTTCTTTCTTACAAACTAATAATTCGGGGATCAAAATTGACATATACATGAAAAATCATCTTTAATTATTAAAAAGTCGATGAAAAGCTCATTCATAGAAGTGAGAAAGAACTCACACGCCTAACCATTAATAAGTACAATTGCCCATATGCTCAAGGCATGTAGCTTCGCTAATTACCCTAACTAATTCATTTTATTTTTTTTGCCCTCAGCCCTTCTTCCTTCTTTAGCTTGACTGCAAATGAACATTAAGTCTGACCTTATCGTACTTAGCTTCGAGAATTGGTTTTTGTAGTTCTTTCTAACAAACTAACAAATTTGGACACCAAATCTAAATTATTTAAGCTAACTAAATGACTTAACACTACATCTCAAAACTCGCCTTTATTGAAAATTGAAGAAAAGCTCTTTCGATAGAAATAAGAAAGGAATCACACGTGCAACTATTAGTAAGTATACTTGTCTACGTGCAAGGTACGTCGCCTCACGAAACTCTAAAATAAGGTAACTAAATGCTTTAATGTTAAGATTCGTCAAAACTCGCGTCTTTATTGAAAATCGAAGAAAAGTCTTTTCCGTTAGAAATAAAAAATGAACTCAAACGTGTAGCTATTAACAACTACACTTGTCCGCATGATCAAGGTTGGTTGCCTCACTAAGTGATTCCAACTAATTCATTTTCCTTCTGCCCTTTGTCTTTCTAACATCAATATAGGTGGACAAATCAAATAATTTTTTAAAACCTTTTACATATAAAAACATTCTTCAATATATGTCTTTTTTTTAAAAATAAAGTGATGAACTGATAATTATGAGGGTGTTTTTATAAACAAACAATCTTTTTAGAAATTATGCAATGTTTTAATATATCAAACCAAACAATGGATAAGAAATATGTCAACACAACTAATGCAAGCATAACTAATACACCATATTCAACATTATTCATATGCACCTTACCAAACGACCCCTTAGTTTCATGATTTAGTTTGTAGTTCTTTCTAACAATTTTGGACACCAAATCTAAATTACTTAGGCTAACTAAATGACTTAACGCTACTCGTCAAAACTCGTTTTTCTTTCTTGAAAATTTAAAAAGGGTGCTTTCGATAAAAATAAGAAAGACTCACACACGTAGCTCTTAACAAGTACACTTGTCTACATGCTTAAAGTACGCGTCCTCACTAAAATCTAAATTAAGGTAACTAATGACTTAACTCTGAGACACGTCAAAACTCGTCTTTATTATCGAAAAAAAGTATTTTCGTTAGAAATAAAAAAGAACTAACACGCGTTACTATTAACAAGTACACTTGTCCGCGTACTCTAGTACGTGGCCGCACTAAGTGAACCCAAATTCATCTTCGCCTTTCTTACTTCTTCAGCTGACGGCAAATCTCCATGCATCAAACCTGGGCCTGAGCAGACATAGCTTCAAGATTGAGCTGAAGGTTGCCACCATCATTATGTTGTAGCTTCTCAAAACGTTGAAGGCCTAAAGGTTCGTACTTCTTATACTAAAGACAGATCTAAGTTTATGTTATTTCATTGAACGTTTTTGTTAACTTAATATTGTATATCAATTTCCATAACGTACAATACCAAAATGAGAAACTTTAATTATTAATTCTATTTGTTCCTTATTTCTTTTTGGTATTTCTTAAACAGGATATCACGGAGTAGCATAAACAAGCAAAGAGAGTTACTGTCAAAATTGAACAGATCAGGCACAAAAAGTAAAGAGTTCCTGTTTATGTTTCTCACCTGATTTGATTCTGCCTAATAATTCCAGGATTCCACCCTTTTGGAAAAGTCCCATTGTCTTTTCCTTTCCTATAACATCTGCTATTTTTCCAAACAATGCATTCTTTGGCATTTAAATCAGCTACTTAAAAATCTCATATTCTTTGCTTACACTTAACAGAATTCAACAAACAATTTTAACTTACCTATGGCCTATACTGAAGAAATTACCTCTGCACCAAATACCAAATTGGCCCACATCGCCAATGGTTGTCTTATGGTATTCTTCGTGTTCATGGTTTTTGTATGCCTGTTCAAATGCTGCTGCACTAAACGGGAAGAATTTTCACCAGATTTACCAAGGCAAAGCACAGAAAAGACTGAACAACCATCAACTACAGCAGCTGATCAACAAGATCATAGTATGCTTGTGATCATGCCTGGGGACCGAACTCCGACCTGCTTAGCAATGCCTGTCATGTCTTCACCTCACCATACTGATGAAGTGTGACTCTGTTTTAGATCTTACTTTATCGGTCCCCAGCTACAATAAAGGAGGAGGATAACAGTAGGTTGACATGTAGAGCAAAATTAGTCAAATTATCACAAGTCCTCACTATACAAAATATCGAGCGACATGTGTAGTGAGGATTCATATATATATATATCCGACCTTAACTAGCTTGGGATTGATACATTATTGTTATCATTATTATATTGTTTCTGGTTACCACTCAAGAAGACTAAGCGTGGCTTTTCTAATCTCCTCTTATTTCTTTTTTCTCTTGTAGATATTTAACAATTGACACTAAAATATTACTCATATCTTGGGGTGTGTAATGAAAAGGTAGATAAATTATTCAACCCGAGCCATATTTAATACGTATAAAATCGGGTTAACCAGCGGATAATATGTATATTCACAATTTGAGGCTTTACAAATGTATCCATGGTTATTCATGACTTCTTGAATAATGATCACTTTTGGGAGAATTCCGTAGTCTCCTAAACTTGAGGAGTTCCCAATTTGAGGTTTTACAAATGTAAAAGTTAAATATCCAACCAACTTATGGCTTTTCAGCTTATTAACACTTTTAATTTGATCAAGACTTTTATTAGTTTATCCTTAATAATATTTGTAATTCACAAAATATTTTTTCCAAAATAAATTTTCTAACTTTCTCTTCATTCCATATTCGTTGAAACTTTTTAATTTACAATCTTTTGTAAAGTTGGTAAGAGTATTTTGGTCATTTTAACAAAATAAGAGCTTATCATCACTTTTCTACCAAACATATCAACTACTTATTATCAGTTTCAGCACGTCTTTCCAAACACGTAAATGCTTATTTAAAAAATCAATTTCAACACTTAAAAAATATATTAAGGATCCTCACCATCATGCCCTCGGCCTCACTCAGTTATCAATCTTTCTAGTCTCTCGGGCTCTCATTGTCATGAAACTAGCCCGACAACAATGATACGATGTATCAGAAAATAACAACTGAGACTGAGATATGATATGAATGCGTGGATATGGATGAGTACGAACATATCAGTAAAATCAGTGAGATGACAGTAAGAAATGACCCCTATGGGTCCCAACAGTATCTGCATAAAGCCTAACGTTATATCTATCATGATTGATAGTTTAATTACTTTATCACACGATGACAACACAAATAACAACAAGATAGGGCCACTATACAGTGCCATGGAAACAACATAGTCACAATTCACAGGGTGTACGTCCGCCCGTCACCTAGTAGGTGCGTCACCTCAATACCAATCACATAACACGTAATTTGAGATTTCATACCCTCAACACTAAGTTTAGAAGAGTTACTTTACCTCAAACAAGCCAATTCCAATGTCGAGCAAGCCAATGCAATGCTCCAAAGATGCCATCACGCGCGTAACGACCTTCGAACGACTCAAAACTAACAAAAAACAACTCAAATGCATCAAACACTGCTAAAGGAACCAATCCCAATCGAAAAAGGTCGAATCTTTAATCAAAATCCCAAAATCGGCCAAAAAATCCAACTCGGGCCCGCCCTCGGAACCCGATAACCAATTAATTACGAGTCCAACCATACTAGTTTCACTGAAATCCGACTCCAAGTCGATGTTTAAAACTCAAAATTTTATTTTATGAAATTTTGGACAAACCCTCCAAATTTCACTTTGAAATCATCAATCAAATGCCAAAAACGAAGATGGACTCATGAAATATAACTAAAATCGAGTATATAACATTTACCCCAATCCATATGATGAAAATCGCATAAAAAATTGTCCAAATCCGAGCTCCCCAACTCAAAATATAACCAAATGAACAAACCTTGGATATTAAGTATTTTGCCCAGTTGTTCTGCCTCGTTTTGCGTTTCAACTGATCCCAAAACTTGCTTTTGATGCCTTCAATGGATTTCTTGTAAAATTTCAGTCAAGATAGACTTTTGAATCACTCCATTTGACCTTATAATGAAAGAGATATGTTGGTTTCAATATTTGGAAATGTGCAGAATTTTAAATACGAAGTCAGTGGCAATGTAATTAATCTGAAAAATCTGGCAACCCAGTTCTTAGTAAAATGATCATAAAATCCACATACGATGTCCAAATTCGACGATTCTTTTTGCTATGGGTCTGTAATTATGATACGGATCTAATGCTTCAATCAAAACAGAAATCGGAGCTCATTTGTTCAATATGATATCATTTATGCTTGAAGAAATAACGTCGAAAAATAAGAAAAATCACTACAACATAACGTATTTATAGCTACGGAATCTCAGCTATGAAATCGTGGCTTATACCTAACAATAGCCACCGAAAATTAGAATTTCCTAGCTATTCACAAATTCGTAAAATTTACCAGCTATGAAAATTATATTAGTAAAGCTAGTTCCTTATTTTTGCTATAGTTGCGAATAGTCGTAGCAATAATTGCCTAAATAGCTACAAATTTATTTCTACAACAAAATGTCATAGCTAATGCATATATTTTAGCCACGCATTAAAAAGTATTATAGCAAAATAGTCTTTTAGCCACAATATATTATATAAAATAAAATAATGTAGCTAAAGAAATACATTTGTTTCGAGTTATAAAAAATTGTGGCAATAGGTAAATCATATAGCCACGGATTTATTGTTATGATAAAAAAAATTGTAGCTAATTATTAGCTTTTGCCACTAACTGAAAGTTACTTTATCAATTACCATAATAAATTAGTTAAAACAAAATATAATAGCTAAATTAGTTAAAACATTTAACTATATCTAATTATATAGTATATAACAATCGTACGATTATACCAATTATATTGTATATGTCACGATCTTAAAATACCCAGTCGTGATGGCGCCTATCGTGAAATCAGGCAAACCACACTTTTTTTTTGTTAAAAGTTATTTTAAGAAAATCCACTATATTTGCAGCAAGAGCCTCATGTTTAATAAGCATTTAAGAGTTTGATCATCATTTAAGAAACATAAGCAAAAGTAACACCCAAACCTAGATCTAGTGTCACCGAGTCATGAGCTACTACAACGTAAGAATGTCAAAAATACAAACTAGACAACATAGTCTTAAATAACAAAAGTGCGACAGGAAGATAAAGAAGGAGAAGACGAGGCTGTGATCGCCAGCTGCTACCTTGACGACTCCGAAAGAAACTCTGACAGCCGCTCAGCAACCACTACCGGATCCCGATGCACCTGGATCTGCACACGAGGTGCAGGGGGTAACGTGAGTACACCAACTCAGAAGTAACAGACCCAAACTATGGGCTGAGAGGTAGTGACGGAAACCTCAACAATTATAATAATCAACGTACGGAAATTAGACATGTTCATAGTTTATCAGATAATGCAACAAAATATGCCAGATATGCAATGTTTTAATATATCAAACCAAACAATGGATAAGAAATATGTCAACACAACTAATATAAGCATAACTAATACACCATATTTAATATTATTCATATGCACCTTACCAAACGACCCCTTAGTTTCATGATTTAGTATGCACCTTACCAAACGACCCCTTAGTTTCATGATTTAGTATGTAGTTCTTTCTAACAATTTTGGACACCAAATCTAAATTACTTAGGCTAACTAAATGACTTAACGCTACTCGTCAAAACTCGTCTTTCTTGAAAATCTAAAAAAAGTGCTTTCGATAAAAATAAGAAAGACTCACACACGTAGCTCTTAACAAGTACACTTGTCTACATGCTTAAAGTACGCGTCCTCACTAAAATCTAAATTAAGGTAACTAATGACTTAACTCTGAGACACGTCAAAACTCGTCTTTATTATCGAAAAAAAGTATTTTCGTTAGAAATAAAAAAGAACTAACACGCGTTACTATTAACAAGTACACTTGTCCGCGTACTCTAGTACGTGGCTGCACTAAGTGAACCCAAATTCATCTTCGCCTTTCTTACTTCTTCAGCTGACGGCAAATCTCCATGCATCAAACCTGGGCCTGAGCAGACATAGCTTCAAGATTGAGCTGAAGGTTGCCACCATCATTATGTTGTAGCTTCTCAAAACGTTGAAGGCCTAAAGGTTCTTACTTCTTATACTAAAGACAGATCTAAGTTTATGTTATCTCATTGAACGTTTTTGTTAACTTAATATTGTATATCAATTTCCATAACGTACAACAATCCTTATTGTTTTTTGGTATTTCTTAAACAGGATATCACGGAATAGCACAAACAAGCAAAGAGAGTCACTGTCAAAATTGAACAGATCAGGCGCAAAAAGTAAAGAGTTCCTGTTTATGTTTCTCACATGATTTGATCCTGCCTAATAATTCCAGGATTCCACCCTTTGGGAAAAGTCCCATTGTCTTTTCCTTTCCAAATTAAACTTGCACCATTACACAGATACCATGCTCGGGTACACCTCCCTTCCTATTTGTGCTTCCTTATTGAAATATCTAAGGTACTTCTAGACTTTAATCACTGGGAGTGGGAACCATGGCATCAAGCTAGAAGTCACATCTCCCACTACTCGCAAGTAAGAAAAGTAAAAACTACGGTGTTAAAAGGGCATCTGTCGAAAGCCCTATTCTCAATTTGACATGGTCAAGAGTTTTGTGTCCAATTACTGGAGGGTTTAGAAACCCTGCAAGTTGCAAAAGCTTTCTTGAATAACAATTTAGCACATATCCAACAGTAAGATAATTTTGGTGATTGCTGCACCAGGCTTACATCCCAACCAGTTTTCAACAGCCATCGACAGATTGGCACAATTTACTAAACCAACATGTAATCTTCTAAGAAATTTCCAGAATTTCATCCCTAATATCAATGTATTTCCCTCTAGTATATCCTATCTATATATATATATAACTATACTTTCATGTTCTCATATCATGCCATTTCACATAATGATAACTTCTATTATATGTCTAACTCGAGGCAGACATGAAGCCAAGGTCTTCTTCTCCGTTTTCCCCGCATTCTTCTTAATAGTTCTTCTGGAATTCTGCAATTGCACCGCAGAGTATTTCGTTTAGCATCAGTTACATCTATCCCTAGTCACATCTCATCTAAACTTAGTCCTACGAACTTCCGAGTTAATATCTTATTTTAACATCAAACCTGACTAACTACTAACATTAGATCTCCAGACCAATACCTAATGCTTGATCACTAGTTGCGCATTTGTTAGCATACTTACACTGCTATGTCAATATGTTTCAAGGGTGATCCCAAAATTTTTACAACAAAATGTGCGTTATTGCCAAATGAAATCGGACTCCACAAACTATAACTACAACAACAACATACCCAGTATTATTCCACATCGTGGGGTTTGGGAGGGTTGTGTGTACGCAGACCTTACCCCTACCTTGTGAGGATAGAGAGGTTGTTTCCAATAGACCCTCGGCTCAAGAAAGCATAAGCACCACATTAACGAAAATATAGACAAGGACGGACAATACCAAAAAGCCATATAAAAACAGAATAAAAACAACAATACAGTAATGTGATCAACAATGAAAGAAATAACAGTTAGTCATAAAAACCTACTACCAACCGAAAGCAAGACTGCGTGTCAATACTACTATTATGAACACTCTAGACTACCTACTCTACTACCCTAATCTTCAACCTCCATACCTACCTATCAAGGGCTATGTCCTCGGTCAGCTGAAGTTGCGCCATGTCTTACCTAATCACCTCTCCCCACCTCTTCTTTGGCCTACCTCTACCTCTCCGTAGGACCTCCAAATTCGACCTCTCACACCTCCTCATGGGGGCGTCTGTGCTCCTCCTCACATAACCAAAGCACCTAAGTCGTGCTTCCCATATCTTGTACTTAATAGGGGCCACACCCACCTTGTCGCGAATAACTTGATCCTATCTAACCTGGTGTGACCACACATCCATCTCAAACTATAACTCAATATCAGATATACTAATATAGACAACCACACGAAATAACTTCTAAAATATAAACTTGATACAGCTTAATTTTCTACAGAGGAAGAATCAAAAGTCAAACCAAGTTTTAAATGATTTGTCTTCCACTGTCGCAGAATACGAATTAGCAATCAAAAGGTTTTGGTGACTAAAATTCTAAAAAAGTAATACACCAATTTCAGAAGCAAAGGCACAAAACAAAGTTATAATGTGACGGGGCAAAAGATTTTTCCTTGGATATATTTATGTCACTTTCTCCACTTCCCAATCAGTTCAGAAGTTTATATTTATAATGTGACGGGACAACTAAGGCGAAGGGATGGCGTACCACATTTCCTACAGTGGAAGAAGTTTTCTCGACCACCTACCCTGTATATAATCAATAGTCTATAAGCATCACACATGATAGATAAGTTTTGTTTAGATAGAACAAGTAAGAGAAGTGTTGGGCAGAATGGAGGTTGAATACAACATTATCTAGTTTATCACCTGCAAATTCCACAGTCATCAACTGTGGGCCTTTTGCAGTAAAGATGAGAGGGGTGGACCGAAACAATTTTGGGATAGCATGAGCCAACTTTGTTCAGACAACAGAGAGAGTGAAGGAGGAAAGTAGAATGTGCGAATTTATGAAGCTTACATATCACGTCTCTTTCATCCAACTAGGCTGCTTTTTTCAGAGCTTGATCTAGGCGGTCGGTTCAACAGAATCCATTACTTTCGACTCGTACTTGGTATACATGTATAAGAATATTTTAAAATATACATATACAATAAGGTCACGCATTCTAAATCCATTAACTCTTAGATTATGAATTTGTCTATGTTGCTTTGAGCTCTACAACAACATACCCGAGGGTAGTGTGTACGTAGATCTTACCCCTAACTTGTGAGGATAGAGATGCTTTTTCCAATAGACCCTCGGCTTAGGAAAGCATAAGCATCATACTAAAGAAAATATAGACAAGAAGGGACAGTACCAATGACACTAGGTCAGTGCTCTCCTCTTTTTGCACGTATAGCTTCGATTGAGCACTGCACATGCTGTGTCGTTGACAAATGCTAACACTTTAGCAAATGGATATTTCATGTTTGTTCTGTTGAATAAATTAATTAGAGGTGTACTGAGCTACTGACAAAGGTGTGGATTAACTTTGTTGAGAGATTTTTCTAAAACCCAACACATTACTTAAAACTAAATGTTCATTAGAAGTCTTTTGACAGAAATTAGGATGTCGTCTTGTTCTCGAAATGCTAAACTAGGAATGCCAACCATCTCAGCAAATGCTAAACTCCATTTCGTCAGATTAGGAAAACCAATAACTCAAATGTATTCAACTAAACCAATTTTCCAGCAACTATTGCACCTAACTAGGGGTGGCAAACGGGCAGGTCGGGTCGGATACTCGACGGGTCGAAAACGGGTAATGAAAACGGACAACTTATCCGACCTGATCCGTATTTAATACGGATTGTTAACCGTCTGATTATATGGGTAACCATATTATCCATGGCTTCATGAATTTGATAACTTTTAGGAGAATTACTAGTCTCAAATCTAAAACTTAAATTTATAGTTGGGGGAATAGCCCAAGTATAAGCTGAAATTGCCTACACAGTTATTAATTTAGTGTTTTAAACAACTTGAGAGACAAAATGGTCCATACACTCAAAGACGTTGCAGAGCTTACGATCTCCTTCAGCAAGCCAACCATAAGATGAAAGTGCACCAAAAGAACCATATGATTAGATATGTTCATCCTTTTATAAAAAAGCATGTCATATGAAATTGGTATATGTCTCAAGATAGACCAGAGATAACAATTTTTTTGAGAATGTAACATAACCAGAGATAAAATTTCAAATAGATTTGATGACGTTGCAGAACTTACAATCTCCTTTACAAGCCAACCGTAAGATGAAAAGGCACCAAAGAACTCTCTGATTGCAGCTTATACCATAGCAATTGTCAATACACCTGCTATTTCCATTATGCCTGAAAATGTTACCCGCTTCAGATAGTAAAACAACCTTCTCATTCAAGCTTCCATCTTACTCAATCTATACAACTGGCTTTAGGCATAAAGTGAACAAGAGAATTTAACGGAGTAGTTTAACCTCTATTCTTCTTCTATCAGGCCATCTCTGCGTCCCATTCTCGATAACACCACTCACGGTAAAAGAGACTTGAGCAAATAAGTTCATTAAAGGAGGTCTGTTTTCATCCTTTTTTGATGGCCAAGTCACTAGCACTGAAAGAATAAAACCAATAAACGTTGTTTTCTTAACTCAAGTTCCCCATAGCTGAGGTAGGTACCAAAAAAAGTGTCGCCCGGTTAAGACTTACATGGAAGAGGGGAAAAAATTTGTGGAGAGTATATATAGAGGGGTGGTTTGGGTGGGGGTAAACCTGTCCAACTGCATTGTACAATTCAAAACTTGCGATCACTGTCACAACTTATAACTATCAGTTAGGATATGAACTAAGAGTTGTTGAAGATGTTAATTTCTTATGGTCTAAGTAATTTGACAACTGCAAAGAGCAGAACAACTGACAAAAACAAGCTATTCTGGAAATAGAGAATACCGGATAAAAATATAATAATGAGAGGAATGTGCATTACTCAAGACCTAAAGCAAACTTTTAGCAACATGATGCAGAATATATATCTTAGGATATCCGAGCATTACCCAGAGAAACGTCTTATCACCTTGATTTTGCATTTTTTCCTTGAAACTTTCATCCATTTGAGTGGGACTTTATCACCTATTGAGCAAAAGGTCACGTACAATTCGTCGGGAGGCAAAAGAGATGTTTCTCCTATCACCTTGATTTCAAACTTCTCCTTGAAATTTTCATCCACTTGAGTGGAACTTTATCACCTATTGAAAGAAAAAGTTCACAAGCAATTCTTCAGGAGGCGAAAGAGATGCATTAGCAGATCTGCCCTGAATATGCCTGTGACGACACACAATTTATTTCAACTTACCCTGTTAGGGTGTTGGGATCCCAAGCTTGACGGAAGCAAATGTATAGGTGGTGATATGTCATGGGTAACACTAGCTGATCCTAACTTTTTGGAATGGCTACTTTGCATGACCAATAACATTTTTCCAAGCATTTCCCTAAGGACTGATGATATCACGTCACAATGAGTCAAAACATCAAGTGAACCAATAATTCCCTTTTTAACAATCGTAGAAAGAGCCGTTGACACCCCTTTGGAGATAATCTCCTTCCTCTCAATATCATAGTTGTCAACCACAATTAGTAAGAACTCAAGAAGAGTATGGGTGACTTCAATATACTTTGGTATAGAGTTCACCACTAAAAGAATTGCAGGTTCAATATTCATTACATTATCAGTCGTTTCATCAAAGAAAAGCCAATCATAAAACAATGCAAGCTTTACATTTGCTTCGATATAACTCTTCCTGCAGGACTTCAATAGCCAACCAATCACAGCCCATCTGGGTAAGATGTCCGGTTGCGTAATTTCACTGCATGGACGAACTGAACAGCATATAAACCTAACAATATCAGTTAAAAGGGTTTCTCTCTCGGGTACTCCAAGGAACTTCTTAGCAAACCAAAGCTGGTACCTCTTTTGACTACCCAACTTGACATGTTTAAGCAAAAACCTCAATTTGGTTTCCATTTCAGGAGTTATTCGAAGCAAAAAGTACAAACTTGGAGTTCTTATGCGGTAAATTTGTGAGATATCGTCAACTCCGTCCGCCCTAAACTGTCTTGGATTCAATAACAAGTCTTTCCATATGGCTTTAAACTCAGGTATATGAACCAAGTCTTGCAAAAGCCTAATTAAGTCCCTCCCTATCTTCAAACACAAAGGGAAGTTTTCCCTCAAAAGTCGAACACAGAATTCAACCTCCATTCTCTTCAGTGCGTCTATCATTGGATTACTTGGTACCCTATAATGATCGGCCAATAACCGAAGGAACACATACAACCCCTTATTCAAAACCAATGGTTCTTCCTCTAATAAACAATCCCAATTGGCTAAAAACAAGGTGACCATCTCCAAACACAACCACAAATTGCCCTCACTAAAATCCCCACCTAAAATTTGCCTTAAAAGAGCCACTAGCAATTTATCAAAACCTATAGCTAATACATTCAACATCTCTTTAGTAACCCATATAAGCTGAATTTTCACTGAGTCAATCAACTTTGCATACAATTCATCGACAATGTTGACAAGAATACAAGTAAAGAAACCATACCCATCAACAATAATTGCATGTAGGTGCTTAATATGAACATTAGCCAAATGGGGTTGGGATAAAATGCCAAAGATTAAAGCTTTATTAAATATTGAGTATTCCTCTTGTGTAAGGACTTTTAAGGAAAATGGGGAGTTTAGTTGGGGTTTAAGAAGCTCAAAAGCTTCTCTAAGAGACACTTCAATTGGGTTTTCAGCTTCATGAGTTCCTCTTTGAATAAGTTTTAAGGCCATTTATCAAGCACAATAGATGCAAGAAGAATCACCAAAAACAGTTACATAAGTTTACCTTGAACAATTTTTTCAGAGACCAACTTATGCTTGAGCTTCGCCGGAAAATTACCACCGGCTGGATATCACGAGCCTAAGGTTTGGAGTGACAGATCATCAGGTTCGGAGATTTGAGGTGATATGGACGAGGTCCACGTGATCTTATGCTTGCACAATCATCAAAGTGTATTTTTTTTACTTTTCCTTTTTTATTAATTGTTTGTTTATTTTCTCTAGTATAGTTAAGTACTAGTACAAATTTTTACTGCAAATGTATTTTCAATGAAACATTTTTAGATGTCTTTAATTTCTGCCAATCACTTGCTCTCCAATTAGTTTTCATATCTACTCTAGTTTTTGTGTTATGTTTAGCAAAAGGGATAATACATAATTACTATTCCGAGATTGTACCACTTTATTAGATGCACTCTTATATTTTGCGGAGTCCTATAATTTTCTTCTGCTGGTTAAAAATGTAATAAGTACAACCTTTTAAATTTGGCGTAGCTTGAAGAGAATAAAAAATTCATGGTTAATCTATGTTAATAAGCTCTATACGACATGATATTTAATTAGTGGAGCCTATAATTTCTGGATACCAAATGGTTATAGAAAGGGGTCGTTTGTTAGGGTGAATAAGAATAGTGCGGAATAATTAAAATGTATTGTGATGTAGGGATTAGTAATGCATGGATTAATAATGCAAGCATTAGTTATGCAGATATTATTTCTTATCTACTGTTTGGTTTGATGTATTAAAAATTATAATACATTGCATAATTTTTAAGAATAATAATTGTTTACAAAAATGCCCTCCATATTATCTAGTTTTAGGGGACTTTAAGGACAATATTGTCTTTAACCATACTAATGGATGCATTAGTAGCCTTGGTATTACTAATGTCATAGTTTTCTATGCATTACTTATACATATGATAATATCAAGTATGATGTATAACTAATACAAGCATTCGTTTACACAGGTAAAAAATATACCAAACAAGATATTAGTATGCACATAGTTAATACTTGCATTATTTTTTCTAATACCTCCGAGCAAATGACCCCACATAACTTTAGGCTATATTGTTCATGTAGTGCAAATATTTTACGTATTTATTCAATTTTTCATTTACCGGATCATTAACAGTTTGTATTAAATTAATTTTGCCATAACTCCATACTCTCCTTGTTTTTTGGTTAGTTTCGTATTATGTCTGATATTGCTTTGCTCAGAGTACTAGCTTAAGGCCTAAAGGTTCTTACTTCTTATGCTAGTACAACGATCAGTAAGTACTTTTTTTATTTCAAACAGATCTAAGTTTATGTTATTTATTCAATTTCATTGAACGTTTTTTGTTAACTTAATATTGTATATCAATTTCCATAACATACAATACCAAATGAGAAACTTTATATTATCAATTTAATTTGTTCCTTATTTCTTTTTGGTATATTTCTTAAACAGGATATCACAGAGTAGCACAAACAAGCAAAGAGAGTCACTGTCAAAATTGAACACATCAGGCAAAAAAAGTAAAGAGTTTCTGTTTATGTTTCTCACATGATTTGATTCTATCTGGGAGTGGCAAACGGACGGGTCGGGTCGGATATGGTTCGTGTCGAAAGGGGTAATGGCAAACGGATAAATTATCCGACCCGACCCATATGTAACACGGGTAATAAACGGATTAAGCGGCGGATAAAATGAGTAACAATATTATCCATTCATGACTTCACATTAGCCTCAAGCTCCAATATGAATTTGGTACCCCTTGCAACAGAAGAACATTACTGAAATAATTTTTCAATAATTGTATTATCCATATTATACTCATTGGTTACTCATTTTTCTAATGAATAATATGGGTAATTACCATATTCGACCCGATTTAAAGAAGTTAGTTATCCAACCCATTTTTAGTGAATTGGATTGGGTGGATAACTATTATTTTTAACATCTTTCCAGGTCTAATTCTACCTAATAATTCCTGGATTCCACCCTTTTGGAAAAGTCCCATTGTCTTTTCCTTTCCAAATTAAACTTGCACCATTACAAGATTTTTTAACATACCCAAAGGGCCATCTTGTGTATTAGGACTTTTATCTGCTCTCGTTAGCCTTAAAAATCTTATTTTTATTCACCTCGATTTGCGCACGCGTCCTGGGCGTAATTCCCGAAAGCCTTTATGTGGAAAATTAAAGAAATAATATTTTTTGGTGTTTAAAAGTGATTTTTAGTTGACTTCGATCAACGTTTTGAGTAAACGGACCCAGGCCCGTATTTTGACGGTCCCGGTGGATCTGTAATAAAATATGGGACCTGGACGTATGCCCGAAATCGAATTCCGAGGTCCCTAACTCGAGAAATGATTTTTTGATTTAAATTGAAAGACTGAAATTATAAAGGTTTTAAGAAATTGGTTAATGGTTTATTTTGTTGGTATCGGTCCGTATTTTGGTTCTGGGGCACCGTACAGGTCCGTTATGATGTTTATACCTCATCAGTAAAATTTGGTGAAAAACGGAACTGATTTGACGTGATTCGGACGTTCGGTTGATAAAATAGAAATTTCAAAGTGTTCTTGAGAAATTCATAGGTTTTGTTGCTAAATTCGTAGTTCTAGGTGTGATTTTGGCAATTTGATCGCACAAGCAAGTTCGTACGATGTTTTTAAACTTGTGTGCATGTTTGGTTTGGAGTCCCGAGGGCTCGGGTGAGTTTCGGATAGACTACGAAGTGGAAAAGACATAGAAAGAATTGTTGGTGTGTGTTCAGGTGGTCAAGTCTCGCATTTGCGATGATGTTTCGGATTTGCGAGCAAGGGGCTGGGCTAGGTAGACTCGCAATTGCGATGAAAGAACCGCATTTGCGGAAGGTGCCCATTCGCATTTGCGATAGCTGGAGAAATGCAAAGATTTCGCATTGCGATAATTCTCTCGCATTTGCGAGCTTTGCAATTGCGAAGCTCTGGTCGCAAATGTGACATCTGCAGCTGATGGATCTCTACTTAGACGGAAATTTTCTCATTTTTCAACATTTCAAAACATTAAAAGCCCTTTAGGCGATTTTTCAAAGGCACCTTCTTTCCCAAATCATATGTAAGTGATTCTTAACTCACTTCTTTCAATCTTTCACTTTATTTTACAAGATTTCAACCTAGAATCTAAAATTTTCATTGTGGAATTGGGAATTTTTGGGTAGAAATTAGGTATTTCGAAACTTGGGGAATTAGAGTCGGATTCCAAAACCAATCATATATCCGGGCTCGGGGGTGAATGGGTAATCAAGTTTTGGTCCGAATTTCGGGTTTTGACCAAGCAAGCCCGGGGTCGATTTTTGACTTGTTGGGAGAAATGTTGGGAATTTTATAATTTTACAATGATATTGATTTCTTTAGCGATAATTGATGGTATTAAGCTAATTATGACTAGATACGAGTGGGTTGAGGTGAATTCTAGAGAAAAAGTAGTACTTGAGCAGTGAGTGGCCTGCGGATCGAGGTAAGTGTTGTGTCTAACCTTGACTTGAGAGTTTAGGAACCTTTGAATTGTTTGTTACATGATAAATCGTGTGAGCGGCGTATACATGAGGTGACGAGTACCTATGCGCCACCAATTTACCTGGTTTACCTGTTTTCTCCCGTCTTCCCTTATATTGTTCCCCTTCTTGCTTTACTACCTGTCTAATTGTAATTTTGTGCTTAATCATTACCTGTTAAATATCTGTCCCCCGTAGGATTATTGCTTTCCCTTTATTTGGTTTAAACTGTTATAATTAGCATTTTCTATGATATCTTGGTTTGGTCTCGTTGAGTAGTAGTAATCTTATTGAGTTTCATTGTTTATACGGCTCCCGGTAGCTTTGCCCAAAAATTTAAGTGTTGGTAAAAGGGTCTTGTGTGAGTTCTATGTACACTATGTGGAATTTATTTTGATATGGCGGGATCGGGTTGCACGCCGCAACAGGAGGAATAAGGGAGGATTTATGAGGAGGAATAAGGGTGAATATGAATATTCGGTGGGATCGGGCTGCACGCCGCAACAGGATGAATAAATGTGAATTGAAACAGAGTAATAAGGGTGAACTATTATGTTGATATTGATATATAGTGGGATCGGCTTGCGCGCCGCAACATATATATAAATTATTTACATTTAGTGTAGTTGTTACGGAGGAACAAGGGAGGATTGGTAGGATCGGGATGCACGCCGCATCAATATATGTGTTTACTTAATTTTCGTTGATTGTGTAAGTTATTCGACGGCTTTATTACTTTTTTTAAGGATTGGTTATAACCGGATATGGATAAGACACTGAGATCCCATAATTATTTATTTTACTGCTTAAATTAGTGTTCTCCTTTTCTGCCTTATTATTCACAGTCTGTAGTATATATATATATATATATATATATATACTAGTCTCTGGGTACGCGCGTTGCGAGTGTACCCATATCTATGAATATGAAAATTTAAAAAATTTATATCAATATTATTAAAAATTATTTTTGAGTTGACAAAAAAATAAAGCAAGAAGTATAAGTTCTTGATATCTTAGGGTGATCTGGATATATTTATTAGCTTGTTTCAAAAAGCCAAAACACCTTTAGGGTGGCAAAAAACTATATACTTCGAGTAAAAACTAAAAAACTCATACCTGAAAAATATTTATTTGAACACAAAAGAAAAAAGTGTTTAGCCTCGTAGGCTCTCTGATTTTTATAGTAGACATCATTAAACTCCCATCGCCGTAAACGCCTGCTCTAACTTGTTGCAATACCAATGATTGTCCAAAGGCACCACCATATCCAAGAACTTATTAGGTATGTCATCCATATCGGCAAGCAATTTGTTAGGCTCATAATATATGTAACCCAAAATTGTAAATTTAGTTTGCAATATTATCACTGACGAAGATAATGACAGGTTTTGTCTTCCTTATAATACACGGAACGCTAGCCAGTAAATATTACTACTATATTTTAGTTTGTTTATAGAATAATATGTCTATCAAATATCATTACTATTAATCGGGAATATTCTCAAAGCTAAGATTCTAGGAATTTAATTGAGAATACAAAAAATACCAGATATTTTTAATAGACCAGATACATTAAGTAGTTATCCAATTAAGACTAATGGACAAGACTATGAAAATGAAAATGACTAAAAGAATTTCAAATGGATATTAGATAAATTTAGTTGGGACTACAAAAATATTTTGCAAGTTTAAAAAAATATTTTATACGTTACATTGTATTTTATATTTTCATGTAAAGTGTAGTGGAGAATTAAAGGCTCAATTTATTATGAGATGTTTTTACCTTTTGGTACAAAAATGACATAAAAGTAGTATTTAAGTGAAGGCAAAAATGTCACTTAGCTTTTAAGGGATATTTTGGTCTTTTAACTTTGCACTTTGGTCTTCACACTTATAATATATATATATATATATATATTGTGGGTGTCCTGCCGTAGCCTTGTCAAACCTTCGTCGAGATTAGACTCGGCACTTACCAATACATGAGGTCATTTGTACTGATACTGCACTCTGCACTTCTTGTGCAGATTTCGGAGCAGATTGTGGCAGACACAGTTGGAGACCCAAGGAAGTCCTGTTGGCGTCTGCAGGCCCTGGCGTCCCCTTCTATATCCCTTTATTACTGTTTTTCTTACATTCTAAAAACAGATGTAAATTTCTTTCAGACTCATGTTTGTAGAAAATCATAGTGTGTTCGTGAAATTGTGACACCAGGTTTCTGGGGAGAAATAGGATGTAAATGACTTCGATGCATATATTTACCTTACAGTTATTCCGTTTCATTTGTTTAATTGTCATTAATTACTAAAAATGAACATAAATGGTTAAACAATCTTTAACGTTGGTTTGCCTGGCATGTGTGATGTTAGGCGTCATCACGACCCCGACGGTGGGAATTTCGAGGCGTGACAATCTGCTACTTTTCAAATAAGGCATTCTTTGGCATTTTAAATTAGCTACTTAAAAAGTTCATATTCTTTGCTTACACTTAACAGAATTCAACAAACAATTTTAACTTACCTATGGCCTATACTGAAGAAATTACCACTGCACCAAATACCAAAATGGCCCACGTCGCCAATGGTTGTCTTATGGTATTCTTCGGGTTCAAGGTTTTTGTATGCCTGCTCAAATGTTGCTGCTCTAAACGGGAAGAATTTTCACCAGATTTACCAAGGCAAAGCACAGCAAAGACTGAACAACCATCAACTACAGCAGCCGATCAACAAGATCATAGTATGGTTGTGATCATGCCTGGGGACCGAACTCCCACCTGCTTAGTAATGCCTGTCATGTCTTCACCTCACCATACTGATGAAGTGTGACTAGATCTTACTTTATCCGTCCCCAGCTAGAATAAAGGAGGAGGATAACAGTAGGTTGACATGTAGTGCAAAACTAGTCAAATTATCAGGAGTCCTGACTAAACAGAATATTGAGCGACATGTGTAGTGAGGGTTCATATATATATATATTCGATCTCAACTAGCTTGGGATTGATACATTGTTGTTGTTATTATTGTTCTGGTTACTACTTCTTATTCTCTTGTAGATAATTAATAATTAGCACTAAAATCATTAGTCATATCATTTGTCTATGTTTTTATAACCTGATCATTACAGCCTTAACATTACTGGTACATAAATAACATATAATTAATGTGAAAGCAAGACGCTATTTGCGGATTCTGTTCTCCATTTCCTTTACTTTTTCAGAACGAAGTCTATTCATTTTGCTTTATAAAATGAGATAATAAATTGCAGGAATTTTGTATTCCTCAACTTGTAAGCACACTGTATGGATTTAAATATACTCTCTAATGGATAAGTTCAACAAAAGTATGAATGACAACAGCGTAACTAATTAGTACAGTTGATGAGACAATAGTAGTCATTAAAATTCTCAGGGTTAAATAATGGTAAAGAGAATATTAAAATTCTCATAGAACTATATATTAAACGGCATGGGAATATTAGGCACCATAGTTATTCATACATAGATTCATCATTTTTTTTCCTAATAATGGAATCTTTTTTTCCTTTTTAGTGATGCATCTTTTTCCCTATTGCTATGTTATCCGTTAACTTCACCAGAGGCTGATAACAGAATCATTTGAGCAGTATGTAACTTTTCAATAACATATCTTCCCTTTCAATATTTCCAAAAGAAATCTTTTTAAATAATTCAAAATTTAAATTTAAATATGATTCTTCTTTTTTCTGATGACAGTTAAATCTTGTGAGATTGGGGGAATATATTTGGGAGGAGAATCATATCATCCAAATATGTGCAATATCCACAATCAGTTAATCGTCAAGTGTGTCTATAAAAGCCTTTCATTTATCTGATTTCATGCAAAACATAAGCAAATACACTAAAACAAAGGGAAAGCTAGAATGAAGGCAACAGGCACTTCTGCTGAATTTTGGCAATGGAATTCACCAGTTCCATACCTGTATTCTGGTTTTGGAGTGGTTTTCGCTACCATTGCTTTTGCATTAATCTATCTCTTTTGCTGTCGTCAAAATTCGAATTCATCAGAGCATTTGATAGACACAGATAATAATGAGGAAAAGAAAAGGCATTCACTACATCCACTAGATCCGGAGCCTAAAATTGTGGTAGTCTTTTCTGGAAATGATAAAACTTTGTATTTTGCTAAGCCTATTACTTATTCTCCACATGCTGCACAACAAGTCTAGTATAGCAGCTGTTCCTCTTTTAGTTTTTTTTTTGTTAAAGAATCCTACTGGCTCAACTAATCTAGACGGGTAAAACGCTTCCTACCAAGAATTTCTCCAACCAATGCACACATCAGGTTGCTTTTTTTCTTTCTTTTTCTCCTTGTAACATGTTCCTTTCTGGTAATTAGTCAATGAGGTGTACAGTTATGAATGGTTCCTTTTTTCTTTTTTATGATATGCCAAAAATCCAGTGGACTTTACAACTATGCATATGTTCAATGAATGCAATAATTAAGAGTTCAGGAAATTAGCAGAAATTAAGGTGACGTTCATGAAACATTTTTTTATCGTAAACAATTTCTTTACCCTTCCAGGACAGGGGTAAGACTGCGTATATCCTACCTTCCTCCAGACCCTACTCGTGGGAATTCACTGAGTTTGTTGTTGTTGTTGTTTGTTCGTGAAACAGTTTTGATCTCTATTAGAGAAAACTGTAATTCTGTGATGATAATCAAGGGTGGAGCTGCAGTGTTGGGAGCGAGTTCGGCCGAACCCAATAGCTTTGATTTGGTCTTTAAAAAATCATTAAATATAGGAGTATAAATTATTAATTTAGAACTCAATAACTTAAAACGATTAGAATTCCAAACCCATAAACTTGAAATCCTGGCTCCCGAAGATAATTCCCTACTTCACGGTGGTCGAACCTAAAACCAGGATAATAAAATATAACTATGATAAAGTATAATATATCAAAAGAGTAAATTAGGGAATTAAATAAATTTAAAAGAAATTACAACCTTTCTAGTGTGAACGACAAAGATTTGTCATATCTAAGTTTGACTTGAATACATACAAAGAATTACTATCTTATTATTCGAAATTATATAGTCTGGCACTCAACACCACATTTAAATGAAAAGGGAAAAAGAAGGGGGGGAGAGGGGAGTGTCTAATTAGATTGGATCTTTCCAGCGTTAGGAAAATTGTCCTATTATCAAAAAGAATTTGAAAAAGAACATGTTCACTTCATCACATGGAGCCCAAGACAAGTGCAATACAAGGATATGATCTCCCAAAAGGACAAACAGCAAGAATAATACATGGGCCTTGCCTGTCTAGCATTTCCTTATAATAAGCCATGCCTTAGGATTACAAAGTGAGGAACAACTAAAAAGGCATTTAAAAGAAAGGCATGTCCCGTATATCCTCAACTGGTTAAAACTCTTCTGCTCCTTCCCTTAAATACAAGGAAAAAAATGAACCCCCCTTTAATAATTCTAACATGAATGCATACAAAACTGTCATAATTAGTAACTATCCTAAATTCTACATCTGACTATATTCCAGATCACAATTTGACAATGACACTACTTATTATTAGTATATAGTAGTTGTATGACAAAATGGAAAGTAAAAGGTTTTAGCTTCACAATTACTAATCATGAGTGAAACATTGTACGACCATACAGTGCCAAGAGCTAGGATTTTCATTAAGGAATGTCAAAATATAAAGAAATAAACTCACCAAGAGGTCAAGGGATGTCATTCTATAGTATATATACATATTTTTTTTAAAATTACAGTGTTATACAGTGTAATTTCCGACGAAACACCCCTTTGGTGCATGTGGCTCCGCCACTGCGACCATAGGTTGTAGTGGGATGAATGGAATCCTTCCATTCTTAAACAATCGGATTACACCGGCACCCTACTAATGGAGTAACAGTGGTAGCTAGGGAGTATTTTCCCCCTTTCGTTTGGTACGTGGGATAAGGATAATAATCCTGGGATAGAATTTGGAATTAACTTTATCATTATATTTGGTTCGGGTATTAGCTAATTCTTGGATAACTTTTAAACTAAAATAGTGGTATTAATAATCTCATATAAAAGGAATATCCCGCTATTGTATCAAACGACCCCTAATTAGTGTGCCCTGCACGAGCGTGAATCTGGATTAGTTGAGCTAGTGAATTTCGAATACTGAATATTTTAAAAGGTTGTAGGGGAACAATGGGTATATCTCGTATACTTATATATATAGTAGCCAGAAAAACAGGGGGGGAAACAATAATAAAAGATGAACTTAACTGAGAAGACTACTACTACAAGACAACTCCAGTTGGCTTCTCTTCATTATTTTCACAGAAGAAAAAGCTGCATAATATATTTACTCCCAACCTCTTGTTTTTATTTGACAAGACATGAAAATCAAGTAGTGGTAAATAAATGAGAGAGGTCATTTTCTAGCCTCATTAAGAACCAAAAGTAGTAAGCAGTGGAGTATATATTTTAAAAGAGTATATAGCATATAGGCTGTGCACAACTTCTCCTCTGCATATTGCATTCAAAGCAGCTGAGTCACGTTCAGAATACAGAGAGAAGTAAAGATATGCATCTTTGAACCTAAGTGATAGAGCATACCAAATTCTGTCCTTTGGTATTTACTCAAGGGTCGTATTTTGTGCCTTTTGTAAAAAAAAAATCAAGTTTCTCTATCATCTTTGACAGCTTCTACCTGTCCCTCTGTCGATGTAAAGTTATGGCGATGTACATATCCAGGTGGTGAAATTTAATCCAAGATTTTCAAAACAAATAAAGGAGAAGAGAAATAAATTAAACATCGGGTTTTGGGGTTGCTTTCAGAAGTACTATAAGATTGGGCATGTTTGTTCTTTGTGCGTGAGAGAGCTGTATTGGTCCAGAGCAGAAAAGAAACGCATATTTTTGATTCAGCTTTCTTTTGCCTTTTAACATATTACTAAACACCACTTTTCTGTCTTTTACTAGTTCTTTCTAAAACACTACTCTTTTGATCTTTATTATCATTTCAATATTAATTCTGCTTTTAGCAGTGGCAAATGAAGCCAGCTTCTCAATTTTTTAATGAGGAGGAAGAATGTCACAGCAGTGAATCTGGCTGGACAATGTACATTGGCTCTCCTTCGAATGGTACTGAAGATGATAAGCTGAACGTAGTAGGAGATTTTGAGGAAGAAGATGATGTAGGAAATCACAAGAATGAAAGAAATCAAGAAGAAGATGATGATGACACTGATGATTCAATGGCTTCTGATGCCTCTTCTGGTCCAAGTCACATGAGGGAGCATTTTGTTAGAAATGCAAAGATTACTACTGCTACTGCTCGTTATGTGAATCCAAAGGAAAAGGGTAATAATGGAAAAGGCTGCTCCAACACAAAGAATGGTATTAAGAATCAAGACAAACAAGAGTCTGTGTTTTCAGCAAAAGGAGCTAAAGTTCCCTCCAATGGTGGAAAGGTAAGGAAAAGTATTTGGAAGGGCAAAGGAAAATAATTAATACACTGTAAAAACTTACTAGAGTACTATATTTCCTATATTGTTATATTACTACTATAATTTGTATCTCTTGTGTTAGTAATTAGTGCATGTTAAACTTTGACTAAGAATGTAATTTTGCGATTAGAAATGAATCAATTTTTTGTTCCCTGTTGTTGTTACTGGATACATCAAATTAAATGTAAGAGGGTTAATTATCAAGACATGTATTCAGTTAGCAGCCTCGTGACTCTCTTAATACATGTCATGCCTAAGTACTAACAAGAAAACATGTCATGTCTAAGTACTAACAAAAAAAACATGTGCCTGGTAAATATTTTTTTATTTATTCATGCAGTAGTATTCGTTACTTTTTTTGGAGTCCCGATTAATTTAGATTCGCTTTCATTCCTAGGGCTTGAATTCGACACCTCTGCATGCTTAGTACTTAATTAAAACTAATTTAATCAATGCCAAGAATATGAAGTATCAATATTTGGACACGTATGGTAATGTTTCTTATCTGGTACACCGTTATTTTTATTGGGACAAGTTCACCTAGGCAGTAAGGGGCCTGTAACTAATAAGGCAGCCACCTTCATAATAACTTGTACATTCTTCATTAATTCTCCCAAAGTACTACATCCGCTGATCTCTATAAAACATATTCTGAACAATTATATTTGGTCATGACTTTAAAGATATATGCACGTACCACAGAAAAGACTAAAGAATCACATAATTAAACAAGGCCTCTAATTGCTTTATTTGGAGAGGTTGCATTGCATCGAATGGAGAGCTGCTTAAACAAATTAAACTGCTAAAAATAATATTTTGTCAGAATTTTCATCACATTTATATCAAAATTTTAATCAGTCCAACACACGAGATCCGCGAAAGGGTCTTCCTTCATAAACTAAAGTATATATGGGAGTACATGAAATTCTAGTCCCTGTGGCATGCAAAATAAATATGGGAGCAAGTCAATGAAATATACTCACATATATACTGCCGTATATTCTTATTTAGTTGGCAGCAAAAGCCATATATAATACTCTAGAAGACATGAATGTTCAAACTTGAAAGAAGTAAAAAAAAATTCGACAAAATATTTAATATATGTTATATTATATACATCTAAAACCTAATATTTTATCTATATACACAGTATAATTTTTCAACACCATTAAAAAAGTGTAGCTTCGTTTATAGCAAGTTTGAAGTGTATTAAGCTGTTTTTCTTATAGGCCGCTCGATCAATGGCTTTTAGCTCGAACGACAAAAGAAAAAATATATATAATAAGATTACATTAATTATGAAGACTCCATCAAAAAAAATTAAAGGAAGAAGGTGTTGGGAAGTTGAGAGGGTGACCTCCTCGTGCAGTAATACACATGGGATTTTTAGCAGGTACAAATTAACGTAGTCCCGCATGCGTCTGATTTGAAATGTAAAGAGCTTTTCAATTGAACCGACGGACCCCCAACCTGTCAACAGACTGTATAACGTGTATGTCATTCGTGTACGTGGCCAAAGGAAGAAACAATTAACCTACTCGATCACTTCTATCTTTGTTTTTTCCAAACATGATGTTTCTGCTCTCTATACGTACATTGTATGTAGCTGCTTCTTTCATTAAAAATCTTTTTAGGCTGTCTTTACAAATAAAATTGCCTAATGGAATCATCCTATACTCTTCCAAACGCATAATAATTGTCACGATTACGATAAGTTAATTAAGCTGGCAATATACTTCCCCTCACATGTTATAATACGTAGTTTGAATCACATGCAGAAAAAGTAAAAACTTAATACTAATACAATATTTATAAAATACAAGTTTTGTGCAATGGTAATATATAATTTATAGTACCATTAGGTTTAGTTCAGGTTGGTGACATTTTATAGCAAGCATGACGACAATACCTATAAAATAGAGTAATACTTGTAATAATTATGCCGTGATTAGTTAATAGTATTGGAATTGTTAAAATTATTATGCGCTCAACTATGTATGTGTCAGTGTGTCACAACTATGAACTCAAAATCCTCCTTCCCACCCACATTTTATAAGCATGGCGGCTTGACCATATATGTTACACCTACTGAAAGACGATTGACCTTTTAAAATTCACAATGTAGGAAAAACTATACATGTTTCTCAAGGTATATTCCCAATTACTAGTCAACTACCAATGGACAGTGCAACTGTTGAAGAAGAAAAAAAGACAAAAGATTATTAAGGTTAAATCAACGTGGAAGGGAAAGCGGCAAAAAATGAAGTCACTGCTAATTAAGCAGTGTGTATTATCGAGAATTGTAGTCGGTAATTTGATTGCTACTTGTAAAGTAGTTTTGGCGTTGTAGTATTATTTTGACGTAAATTATTTTTAAATATAGGTGTAATTGTTGTTCTTATTGTAGGAAATGATTATTTAGAGTTAGAAACGACAAAGAGCAGAATATGTGCTCACAAAATAAGCAGGTGCAGTAGCAATCAGACCAGCACTATATGCAGTCAGCAGCGAAACTCAATTAATTATAAATGCCAGAAGAACCTGGAAAGGAGCAGTGACCGCAACACTCCATGTCATGGGACAGATCTTAATTGTTCATTCACTCACAACTCAACAGTATAATTGTACAAAAACTAGGAAAGGGCCGACGACTACTTTCCTACTTGCCTTGCATGTGAGCTTACTTTGTTCATATATCATTATGCTTGATGCTGGCTAGCTCTTTATAGTCGAATTCAAAATTTAAATTTGATGGTTTCATCCTTATTAAGTTTTTACTGTTGAACTAATATATGAAATTATGGATTTAAATGTTAATTTTATTAAAAAAATTATGACTTTTTACATGTATATATGTACGTACTTGGTAGAAAAAATATTGAGTTCAGTTAATTCAATGTTGCATCCGCCACTAGCTATTTCTAGTCTTTTTCCTCGTCTCTTTGCTCATCACATTATTATTCATTGGCTGAGAGTTAGTGGAAAGTGGGGGAGAGCGGCACTGGGGTTGGCGGGGGACACAGATTGTGAAACCCCGTTTGGGTCTTAGGAGCTATTGGAATCCATGTTCCCTGTTGAGAATGACTTCACCTATTTGTGTAACAACATCCCTTGTGTCTACTGTGCCCACCTCGGACCCGTTCCAACGGTTCATGGTTCTTCGCAACCATTTGGAAGTTAGCACTCATTAATTACCAATATCTTTCAAACCTTAATTGTTATTCATCTTCCTTCCATTTTAGTATTAATTTTCTCTAGTGTTTTTTAGTGGACCACTAATTGCGTTTGAGTGTCAATATTTGATCACGCTCAACTATGTCTTATGAAAAGACTAAGCGGGCGTTGCAAATATAATCTGAATATGTAACCCAGAGTCGAATCCCACAGGGAATTAACCTATCAATTGTTGTTGTTAGAGTACTAGATTCTCAATAATAACTTTCCCAAAAGTTATGAATAGTACTTTTCGGTATTTTTACTACTACAGCTGAACGAAAATAATAAAACTAAAGATTAACTACTACAGAGGTGTAAACAAATGCGATAAAGGTCTAAGGTTATGGTTTCCCCCGTTGGTGAAATTCCTTCTTGTATATTTCCTATAGTTTTGACTTAGTTGTCTCTATCAATCATGAACACTCCAGTTATCATAAATCTCTCTCAAATAATTATGATAATTTTCTAAACGCACTCTCTCAAGTTACGCTAGCTAGTTTGTATTACAGTTCACTTTAGATTGCACCCGAAGTATCGTTATCTCTAATCCAACCTCTAAACCCTCGGTTATGACTCTCGCCTATAATCCGGGAGTGATGTTGTTCAAACAACTACCTAAATATGCACTCTCTCTCAAGTAGATACATAATAAATAAACACAACTAATTGAGGGCCCTTCAATCAACTACAACAAGAACGTAGTTGAACAGATAGAGATAAACAACCAAACAAAACTATATTATTATCACAACAAGTTCATGCCCAACGGGTTCCACCAAAACCTTAGATTAGAGAAGCTAGCTACTCATAAAAATAATAAAAACTACAAAAGAATTCATGAACAATGTAAAATAGGAAGAAGAAGGAAAAACTCGTAGAAGAATTCCCCCGCCTTGATCTTCTTGTGTCTCTTGCCTCCTTAGGTCGAATTTGTGTCCAAAATATGTCCAATCCCCCAAAAATAACATTCTCCCGTGTATATATACCAAGTAGGGTCGGGCCCAAATAATTATACCTTCTTCTACATGAAAAAAGACTGTTTTTCAGGTCTGGAGTAGCGCGGGCGCGCTAAAACCATGCTCAGGTCGCGCTAATGGGGTTTTATTCTGCCCCAGTCCGCGTCAGGTTCGTAGTCGCAGTTTCGATCGCGTTTTTGACCCTGTTCCGTTTAGAATTTGGAAAAACGTAAAACATTAAAGTTGTAGTCCTTTGAGTTAGATTTCCAACCATATATTATATAGCCCAAATGGAGTTTGGAGAAAAAAGTTATGTCTATTTTACTAGACAGTGCGCAATATGCCTCCTCGAGTCTTCGTTTGTTCTCAACTATCAAATTTGACTCCCGAACACGATCCCGACTTAATTCCTTGAGCTTTTACTCAGACTTCAAAGCTCCAAATCACTTAAATTCATTCCATAACATCTATATAACTCGGAATCACTCCTACAAGGCATAAANNCTAAAATACGTAATTATAGCCTATCATCAATACCCCACACTTAAACCATTGCTCGTCCTCGAGCAATCAAACTACACTTTATATAGACACGACCGTTTTAAGCAATTTTCCTAACTCATTACACCAAGAATATTTAAAATAGACTAAGAACAAAAGCGTAACATCTTCACTTCAAGATTTGACTCACAAGTACCACGCATTATTCACAGCTCACCCACTTACTGTAACATAGAGGTCACTGACATTACCTTTCCTTCATGAATCAAGTGCGCTCACACAACAAAAGAGAGTAGTTCCACACAATAAAATTTAACAACACATAGGAACTTAAGATAGAAAGAATTCACTCATTCTCAGAAATAACATTCATGTGCCACAAAAGATTCACCATAGGCTTGCCCGTAGTGTACTACTCTACTAATCGCACTCATTCGGTCTAGAATCAAGTAGGACTTTATTTGGTTCAGATCTACCTTGATCCCCTCACTCAACACTACATGATCCAAAACTACACCTCCCTAAGAACTTTAATACATATACTTTAACATTTAAACCACATACTTATGTCAAACCAAACTCCTCCTTCACATCAATGTTATTACCCCATACTTCTTTAAGCACAATTACATCAAGAGTCACCACTTGTCAAGGAATATTTTTTTCCACAACAATACAACTATTTTTTTCCTTTTCTTTTTTTTCCCCAAGTGACTCTTACTTTTTCAAAACAGTGCACCTTTCTCCTTATTTCATTAGTTCCACTCAAAAGCCAAACCAACCACTCCACACTTTAACTTTTACATCGTTCATAATAATTCAAGTGCTCATGAGAGGTTAAGTTAATTCAAACAAATGGGTAAGGCTTGTAATGTGGTTGCCAAAGAAACAAGATTACAGGCTCAAAAGGGTTAATTACGATACATAACAATTAGGCGGGTAAAATATATATATATCTGGCTCAACAAAGAAACGCCCATATCACTTTCAAGACTGAACAAACTACTATTTCGCTTTGCAAACACACGGGGCAAGTTCTAGGCATCAAATGCAATGCACACAATAACACTCAAACCTCACACACACATGGCACATAACTCACTCAGGATTGGATTCATAGACACTCTAGTCAAAACAGTTAAGCAAATTTAAAATCATACAATTTAAGGTACTTATACAAGAGTCAAAAACTGAGCCTGAGCGTCACAACCAAAGTACTCACTATTCTCAAGGCATAACAAAGTCAAGAGATATTGCTTCAATTCAAAACACAACACAATAACTCCTATTCCTAAAAAAAACTAACTACACCCGGTTCAAAGAAAACCCTTGGAAAAGAACCGCGACACAAAGAAAAATCAAGGGGGAATTGCTACACTACCTAACAAAAGAAAATCTTTTTTTTAGACTTAAATCCCTCAAGAAAATTGTCTAATAGATCCATCGTCGGGAAAAGTCCAATCTTGTCTGTTTTAAAAAAAAAATATTCAATTAAACTAACACAACTAAAATAGCATAGAAAGTCACACAGACAATCTCCTCACCCCGCACTTAAAATTGTGCATTATCCCCAATGCACACCCATACATACAAGAGGGTAAAAGAAACTCTCTGGTAGGCCAAAGGCCGAAGCACTAGCATCTCATGGGGTACTCAGACTTCTCCCAGGCCTGGTTCTTCGTGCAGGTACCTCACACTTAGTTCCAACCAATGGTTTGTTGTTGCATCCTTCCAATAGCTTTGCTTTCCATGCTCCTACAAAAATAAAAAAATCGACGCTACAAAAATAATATAATACAAAAAAAAATAAAAAAAAAATAAAAGAAAGCATTAAAGATGGGTTGCCTCCCAACAAGCGCTTGATTTAACGTCACGGCACGACGTGAATCACTTTCTGCCTCCACTTTGAACTTATGAATTGGACCCCAAGTTTTGCTCCAAGCTTATGATTATGCTCTTGGGTGGTGGAACGAATCTAACTAGCCCAAGAAAATAATGTAGTATTCTGCACTTCTTGGCCTTTGGATGAGATGTGTATTCTCAACTTTCTGACACGAAGAATTCCAGAATGTAGGCATCTTGTTCCTTACTCCTTGACTCATCAAGTGGCTCGGACGATTCTATTTCCATATCATCATCCAAACACAATGTGGAAAAGTGCTTGGAGTGTGGACCAATGCGCTCAACTACATAAACATTGGGATTGTCAACATCCTCAACCCTAATGACACTAGAGTCAACTAAATATGCATCCTCAATATCCTTGGTTGACTCTAGTATCTCTTCTACGACATCGGCATCCTCAAAATCTAGTTCGATTGATTGTTGGTGTTCTACTCTGACCTCTTCCTCTAGCATTTCCCCGTATTTTTTAAAATCTTCAATTATAATGGCAATTTCTACAGCCAATTCATTTTCTTCTTGGCTATTATCCACAATGTAAGCGTGTTCCACTTTATAAGGTTCAATGTGAGTAGTTGCCTCTTGCCTTTCTATCTGCAACTGTATTTTATCATATTGTTCCGTAAGGCACTTTAGCGTATCTTCGATCTCCTTCAGGTCCTCATACATGGGTGCTTTGTTCCTATTAACTTCACAAGAAAAAGAAGAACCATCAAAGTAAGGGGTTGGGGGAAGATAAGAAATATAAGCACAATCATGAATGTGACCATCATGACCACCACACATATCACACACATTCCACACATAAGATTAAGTTGGTGCACATAACTCGCTCTCGGGAATATTTTGATAATTTTGTCCTGGGTGATCTCCTCCACGGTATGCATAATGAGGATCAAAAGTAGAATTACCAACATCCAAATTCTCATAATTCCATGATGCCATATTTTTTTTTCAAATTAACAAATAAAACTAAAATAAAGAAAATAAAAATCAAATACTGAAAAAAATAATTCAAACTTAAAACCTAGCAATATGTACACCTACAGCTACACGTCAAAATTTCAATGTATAGATTGAAAGTGAAGAAAATTGATACACTAAGAATGTTTGTATTTCTTCCAACTACAATTGATAATACTGTTAATTCCCCGGCAACGACACCAAAATTTGATCACGCTTAACTATGTCTTATGAAAAGACTAAGCGGGCATTGCAAATATAATCTGAGTATTTAGCCCAGAGTCAAATCCCACAGGGATTATGGTTTCCTCCGTTGGTGAAATTCCTTCTTGTATACTTCCTATAGTTTTGACTCGGTTGTCTCTATCAATCATGAACACTCCAGTTATCATAAATCTCTCTCAAGTATTTATGATAATTTACTAAACGCACTCTCTCAAGCTACGCTAGCTAGTTTGTATTACAGTTCACTTTAGATTGCACCCGAGGTGTCGTTATCTCTAATCCAACCTCTAAACCCTCAATTATGACTCTCGCCTATAATCCGGGAGTGATGTTGTTCAAACAACTACCTAAATATGCACTCTCTCTCAAGTAGATACATAATAAATAGGAACAAATAATTGAGGGCCCTTCAATCAACTACAACAAGAACGTAGTTGAACAAATAGAGATTAACAACCAAACAAAACTATATTATTATCACAACAAGTTCATCCCCAACGGGTTCCACCAAAACCTTAGATTAGAGAATTTAGCTACTCATAAAATTAATGAAAACTACAAAAGAATTCATGAACAATGTAAAATAGGAAGAAGAAGGAAAAACTCGTAGAAGAATTCCCCTGTCTTGCTCCTCTTGTGTCTCTTGCCTCCTTAGGTCGAATTTGTGTACAAAATATGTCCAATCCCCCAAATATAACGTTCTTCCGTGTATATATACCAAGTAGGGTCGGGCCCAAACAATTATACCTTCTCCTACGCGAAAAAGGACTGTTTTTCAGGTCTGGAGTAGCGCGGGCGCGCTAATGGGGTTTTATTCTGCCTCAGTCCGCGTCAGGTCCGTAGTCGCAGTTTCGATCGCGTTTTTGACCCTGTTCCGTTTGAAATTTGAAAAAACGTAAAAAATGAAAGTTGTAGCCCTTTGAGTTAGCTTTTCAACCATATATTATATAGCCCAAATGGAGTTTGGAGAAAAAAGTTATGTCTATTTTACTAGACAGTTCGCAATATGCCTCCTCGAGTCTTTGTTTGTTCTCAACTATCAAATTTGACCCTGAACACGATCCCGGCTTAATTCCTTGAGCTTTTACTCAGATTTCAAAGCTCCAAATCACTTAAATTCATTCCATAACATCTATATAACTCGGAATCACTCCTACAAGGCATAAAACACACAGCTAGTGCAAATAGTTGACTTTTACAATACGACTAAATGACTCATTTGGAGTTATCTACTTAATGACCTGACAAACTGCATTCAGTGTTTAGCTTTCTTCCTGAGTTGAAACCTCATCACTTGACTTGATCTATGTTGACTTATACCATATGACAATTGAGCCATGTCTATGGAGGACTAACGATTCCCTCCTCTTTTATTAGGTGTTATCTCTAATGGATGCACAAGCTTTATTCACAAATAATCTCTTCTCCTTCTGGTTTCAGTTGTCCTAATTATACACAACCATAGCAGGCGTCTTTCTTGATAAATTTACTGGCACTCACAGATGAACTACTCAAGAGCCTGAACTAATGCTGTATCGTTGAAACTAACTCAACTTGGGCTTTTTGAAAAATAAAAATCAAAAATAATAATAAAAGAATTACTCAATAGCTGAAACTGTTAGAGGATCTGAGTGTCAAGCTTGAATCATGCAGTGGGTTTCAGCCTCTCAGGACCTATATTTTCCATTATCTTTACTTTTTTTTCCTGTTTTTAAGTTAGCTTATTAGCCTCAAAGGCTCGAACAGGCAAAGCATACCATTTTCTTTTAACTTTGGCTTCTCTTCTTAATGTCCCACATTTTTTGAGAAGAGGATCACGTGGTGCCATATAAGGAACTGCCATTGGAACCTGTTAATATCATTTTGGAAAGCTAGAAAAGTGTTTGTTTTCATCTATCATACACCTTATGTTTTGGTGCTTCCATTGGAATACAGTTGCTATGTATCTTTTAATTCCTTGGATTATGACCACGAATTCTTATGAGAGTTTGTAGCATTTCTTTTCTTTTTCCCTCCCTCTGCCTTAAATTTGCCGCTTCTGTTAAAAGATCTTCTTTGTTTCCTTCAAATTCCTTACTTTCTTTGTTTTGCTTATTTACAGGGAGGAGGCAGAAGAGCTAGCGTCTAAAGCATCAGAACATAGTAATTTAGCTGTTTCTGAGAACTTGCCTAGTAGTATTAGAAGGTACTATCAGTTTATTCCATTTATACCCTTGGCATCCTTTCCTCCAAGAACTCCCACCTTGCTCGTGGGGTGACTCGAACTCACAACCTCTTGGTTGGAAGTGGAGGGTGTTTAACCCACCTTAATATATCATATTTTGAACTCTTTAATAATCAAAAAACAATTATGTTTGAACTTGTATAAGGTTTAACCTTTTAGCATTGGATTTAGAGTTTATCAACCGTTTTCGGATGTAAGAACTTACGTCGATTGCAATCCCAACTTACATTATCTTCTTATCCCTTATAGTTGATAAATTTTTTGAAAAGGTTCAGTCCTTTTTATACCAGAAAACATTCTTCTACCTTTTATTATTTTAGGCTCTCGAGAGGAGCTGAAAAATTCAACCACATCATAGAATACCTTGTTTTTTCCTGTTAAAATTGGACGAGGTTTATTTTTAAAGCTGAGGGTAGTTTGTTTCTTACATTCGATTCAACCCAATCGAGCACTTTGTAACTGCAGAGAGGAAGGAATGCAATTGAAAGAGAAAAGTAACCATTGGGGATATGCCTGGAAAGAACTTTAATATGTTTAGTTTACTTGAACAAGTGTTGGTCTTGCTTCTGTAAATTGTTCTTGGATATCAATTGTTACAAGTTCCATTCTTGGTTCTTAAGGTATCACTAATGCCTTCAACACTCTGCATCGAATAAAACAACAACAACCCAATAAAATCCCACCAGTGGGGTCTGGGAAGGGTAGAGTGTACGCAAACCTTTACCCCTACCCCAGAGGGGTAGAGAGGCTGTTTCCAACACTCTGCAGAGTGCGACATTAAATTTGATAAAAGAGTTGCATTAATCCTTTAATTTTTAGTATTTTTTTAAAGCTGGGATAAGGGTAGATTCTTGCACTTTCTTGAATGCGTACGCTAATTCCCATCGGTATCGGAGTAAAATTTGTGAAGTTGTTCATTGTTGGAATCTCCTGCGCAGGAAGACAGCTGCCTCCTATAGAGAGTTGGAAGCAAGAAAGGGCAGAGTGAGAGACTTAGAGAAACTGTACATGGATATGGCCATTCAAAAAGAATTACAGGTGTTTATACATTTCAGGTTTTATGTTCGTCATATTCAAGATCTTGAACTGTGACTTCAGAATAACTCTTTTCTTGTTACCAGAAATCGGGAAGGAAACGCAAGCTTCGTGAAGAGGAGCTTGTGAACCCAACAACCAAACCTGTCTACAAGTGGAGACAAGAACGGAAGCGATGAGAATTTCGATGTTATAATACAAGTACGAGGAAGTGTTTTGGATGGTCATGTCAAGAATTCAGGTGAAAGTCTGTAAAACAGCAGTGAAACAACAAAATGCGCAGTTGAAACATGCTATGCCAAAACGATTGTGGTTTTGTTTGAGAAACAACAGACAAAGAGATGCGATTTTTTTGTGCTGATAATGAAGTTTGTATTATAGATATTCATCATGATTTTCCTACAGAAGTCAAGAAACTTTATAAGAGGATACAGTGTCACGACCCAACAAGCCAAAGACACTAATGTATTTTCTTTGTTCCTCAAGTCACTAGCAAAACATACAATATATCCTTAGATGGCAAATTTCAATGATAATACATTTCTATGACCATAGAGTTCTTCAATTCAAAACCTGAAACTTCAAGATGTTCAAATACCATTTCAGTGTGAGAACAGGAATCTCATATTATTTCAGTAATTTAGCTGCAACATGCTCCGCAATAGCCATACTGGAAGTTAGGCCTGGTGATTCAATCCCAAACAAGTTAACTAAACCAGATATACGATGAATGTCCTCTCCCTGCAAAATGTGTGTTTTAGAGACTCTCAAAATTAGCAGATGGAATAAAATTGAAATCTAACAAAAAACATGAAACATGAAAGGTAACCAAAATGTCAATGCTTCATGTGTTCCGACAATTCTTGTCTGATGAGCATGGGAAGAAAACCCAACCAGGGTATTTTCAATAACTTGGTCATGCAGAAAAAACGCATATCATTAATTTTGTAGGGATTCATTAAAATTTCGTCAGTTGGACCAGATGTGCTTAATTTTGTCAAACTTAAAGAACTATACGTGATCAGAGTAATATAATAGGGATGAAAACATATCTGCTCCTAAACTTCAGGGAGCATTTGGACTAAAATCCCAGAATAAGTACGATATTACCTGAACTACAAAATCTGTAGGCCCCTCTTCTGGACCAGACAGCTTTGGTCTGATGCCTGCATAACCTGGCTCCAAAGATCCATCCTTCAGACCAGGGTAGTATTTTCTTATAGCTGGGTAGAATTGCTTTGCACGGTCTTCACACACAGAATAATCAAACCTAGAATATCATAAGCATATATCATAAAGGAGAATTGTCTTCTAATGCAAGAAGACTAACCATTTCCAGCACTAAACAGATATTTTGACAGTTCCGCAATTCTATTTCCTTATTAAGCGTAAAGAACGTAACTGGTTGAAATACTCAAAAGGTGAAGTCCGAACCAAAATATTTACATTATCTGTCCAAACATTCACCTTAGCTTCATATAAAATTATCCGTCTGCAAATTCATCATTGCTGCGCATAGACAATTACAAGTTCTTGAAACGGTGAGCTTTTGACTTAATTTTGGTACCATTTTTTTTTCCAACACCTTGTTGCATTTCACAATATAAGGAGTCAACAAACTTTTGAGCATCAGGCAGCGCAAACAAAGAAGACCTGTCAATTCTATAGCTTGAAGACCACCGTCCAGAGATAATAACAAAGACATAACAGAACTTCCTACAGTTAATTACAACTCGTGCCTCCTGAATCATATCTGAATTCTTGCTGAATAAAGCTATCATGGAACATTTTAAAGAAGCTTGAAAACTTCTAAAATGTTAAACCCCCAAGTCTCCTAACTGAAAAATACAATCTCTGAGACAAATCTTGATGCAATCTAAATAAATTTGAAATATCAGAAAGAACAAGCTAAAACTAAAACTGGCTCATCATTCTGAGATCTTCTGAACATGAAGAACAAATTTGGGTATTGATGGGAAAATAGAAAACTTTTAAGCGTCTAACCATAGAAAGGTGCAAAGTATGGTAAAACAACTGATAATAGAATTAGCTAGTTTAGAAACCATCATAGTCAAATTTATCCACATAAAACTGTCTAAAAAGAACTGATATGAGTTATTATTCTGTGTGTTCAATGAGGACTTACATGTTGAGGAAGCCCGGAATATCATGAATTCCTTCTATCCATTCAACATCAGGACCAAATTTGACTTGGCCATTCAAATCCAAGGTCACATGCACTCCAAGGCCACCAACCTCAGGTATAGGATAAATCAAGTGCTTGAAAGGGGATTTAGTGTTTGACAGGGTGAAGTAGCAACCACGAGCATAGTGAGAAGCAGGAATAATACCATTAGGTAGGCCTTCCATTCGTTTTACAATGGCTGGAGCGCTTAAGCCTGCAGAATTTACTACAAGCTTGGGAACAAGAATTAGTTCAGAGTCCAATTCGGACCTCCCATTCCAGTTTGCAATAGCATTGCTCCCAGAAACATGAATTTGAATTTGATTTCCTTCAATATGACCACCAATAACCGCAGTATTGTAGGAGAAAGTCGTGCCGTGACTTTCAGCTTCGCCCTAAACCCACGGTATGGTCATAGTCCTGTCAATATCATATCAATGGTTCTAAAAGGTAAACAAATAATGATCTCCTCTAAGTAATGAGAAAATTCCGCTTCCTAAGTTTTAAAGGATTAGCTCTTCGAATGTAGATTAGCTAGCAACAATATGACAGTATAATAGGAAACTGAATGGTGAGAAGCAATACCACCAATGATAGCATCAATGAATGGCTATCAACTATTCCCGAGGAAGGCGACCATAAAGCTTTAAGACATTGCAATTCAGGCTCCAGTGTCATAGCTTCATAACTGTCCATCATCCTCAGACCCTCAACCCCATTTTGAATTCCTCGAGTCATGAGAGCACTCAACTTTGGAATCTCTGATAAACCATTAGCAACTATAAGCTTGCCTATCTGCTTGTGTGGAACTTCATGATCTTTGCAATACTTGTAGAGCAATTCTTTCCCTCTAACACAGAAAAATGCCTGCGATACAGTTTCAAAGTTAAAGCTCAGGCGTGGGAGCTCCACGCAGTAGAGATGATTATGATAGTGTTATGAAATTTACAGAACTATTACATTCCAAATTCCAATAATGGCGCTCACTCCTTTACAACTTCAAAACAAGAGATCATTACGAGTAAGATAAGAGTTTGCATTGAACTGAGAAAAGATAAAAATCACTATTGTCAAGCCAACTAGCACTAATTTGCATGGTATTGTACATCTAATATCCATACAGCATATGCGCATATATGAGTATTGTACATCGAGGATTCAAAATAATTTTCAGGGTTAGCTCGAAATATAGCACTCGATTTGCAGTCATGATGATCAACTATCAGATCAAGCTTGAACTCAAATCGAATTTCAGACACCAGATAAATGTACTATAATCAAGTTAAGACAACTAGTTTCTCCATGCGGCATCTTGTATTGCCAGTTGTAGATGTAAAAGAGGAGGAGCAATGCATAACCAGTCAGTTGGACACTCAATTTTTACCACCAAAGCTTAACAGATGCTACTAACTTATCCTCTTCCAAATAACTAGGAATACTCATTTGACTGATTAGATTTATCAAAGTCAACTTTCTGCTCATGTTTAATGAACAGTATTTAGCAGCAAGATTACAGCAGAAGAGAAAAGACCTAAATGTAGCAGAATCAAATTCAAACTTCCAGCTCATGCTTAATTGGGAATTTTTAGACACAAGATTACATAATAAGAATACAAGAAACTGGATTAACAGTATCAAAATTCAAACTTTCAGCTTAACTGGCAATGTGCAGAGAAAAGATTAAAATACAAGGAAAAAAAAGAGAGAGAGGAAGGATTCATTAGCAGAATCAAAATTCAAACTTCTAACTCATGCTTAACGGTGGATAGTTCTAGCAAAAACACAATAAACTCACTGATTAGCAGTATCAAAATTCAAAATACTAGTTCATGCTTAGTAGGGAAATGCTCAAAAAAAATGTTACAGTAGAAAAGAAGACAACAAAGTGGACTGATTAGCAGTATCAAAGTTCAAAATTCAAATTCATGCTTAATTGGGAGTGTTCAACAACAAGATTAAAGTATAAGAAAAACAAAAAACTCGATTGATAGACTTTATCATTCAAAATTTTAAGTTAATGCTTAATGGGGAATGCATAGAGAGAAAAAATCGCGGTAGAAAATTAGAGGGGAGAAGAACCTTGAGAGAATTAGGAGGATAATAAATGCCAGCATGAATAACTTCACTATTGCGAGAACTGGTACCAGTCCCAAAAGTTGGAGCAGAATCAACCACCAAAACTTCTCTGCCATGCTTCACACTAAGCTCTTTAGCCACTGCTATGCCCACTACACCAGCCCCTATTACCAAACAATCCACCTTCTCCTTTGGAATTGATGATGATGATAATGGGGTTCTGCTGATATTCTTGAGTTTATGGGATACTGCTTTTGTGATTGAGTTAGTGGGTTTCATCGTTCCCAACATGGACTTCTAGATGGCGCTGCTCGGGGAACCTGAAATGAAGCTGTCAAGTGTCAACCTAGTCGCTACTTATCAGTCATCTCAAAATAGGTGGATCTGAGATGATAAATCTTCCCTTTCTGTTTTTCTTTCTTATGAAAACATACTTTAGGTCTGTACATTTCTTTTACAGCTTGTTTTGACGGTTGTTACTATTTGTATTGCATTGTATTCTTATTTATTGTTAAATTCGTGGTTACGTAACCGTAAAATATGTCACTTTATATAACGATCGATTTCATAGGATAACGTTATTATATTGTCTCTTTATCTCATCTCACCTTTCATTATTATTAATAATTTTATTTTATTATTTATCATACCTTTTTATATAATAATTTTATCATGTATCATAGTTTTTCTTTATAATAGTGCAAGTTTATTCTTTGTATTGTTGGTGCATGATATCATGAAACAACGGAAAACGATACAATCTATCCTAACATTGTATTTCTCAAACGATACAATACAATACAATACGATACAATATAATACATTATGAAACAATACGTAACAACCATCCAAACAAGCCGTCAAGCTATATGAATCCTACATATATATTCCTATTCACAAAATAAGTGTTGATGTAGATGGTGTATGACCCAAAATTAAAGTGTGGTTTTTATCCAGTTAGATTTATAGAAAAATAGGGCTAATCATACTCGATATCAATATTTAATAGTGGATCTAACACTTTTAAGACAAATATTCAATACTCCCTTCTGTACACAATAAGTGACCAGTTTACTTTTTTATTTTGGTCCAAAATAAGTGTTCATTTATATAATCAAGAAAGATTTCAATTTGTTTTAACAAAATAACCCTTATGTACATATCCCTAAAAGGTTTTCTTACTCCTCACATTAAATATTTAATTAAGGGTAGTTTAGTCATACTAGGTATTTTTGTATATAATTTAGTATTGTGTTAATGGGCGTGCCAAAAGTAAATTGGTCACTTATTGTGGATCGGAAGGAGTATTAAATAGTAGATGAGATAATGATCACCCGACAAAGGTGAGATCTTCGTATATGCTTTCAGACAACGATGGATGATGATAAGTGTTACACCTTGTGTATTCGGCGTTATCATGCCGTAAATGGGCTAATTCGATAGGAAAATAATTTATATGAGATATTTAAATTATGTGATAGTTATACGTTAAGATTGGAAGTCATTCGAGTTGTGATTAAAAAGTCGACAAAGATCGCCGTAAGTTACGAGTTTTAAATTTTACTGGAATTTGGATAAAATGTTGATGAGTCTTAATATACTAGGAGTTATAGTGTGTTGTACCCACCGAGTCGAAGGTCTATGAGTCTAGTTTCCAACGCAATAAACCGTTCCTTAATATGACTTCGGAGTAGAGAGATATTAACATTTTCGTACAGGGGTGCACACTGCTACGGGAGCAGTGTGCTTAGTCGGTTTTAGTTAAAAGTTTTTTTTTCATTTAAGTCAATTTAAAACAGAACCCCTGCGTTTTATCCTCTCCAAAACAGAACCTAAAACCTGGGAATTCCTCTCAAACTCCTCCCATCCATCTAGCCAATCATAACAACAACTTAGTCATCCTCAAGACGGAGAACACCATGGTAACTTCGGAATCGTGAATTCTTCGGTGTTTCACTTTTCGTAGGAAGACTTCGCCTTGAAGTAATCTCGAATTTAAAGTAATTCTGGTCACATAAGGTATGATTTAACTTCCTCTTTGATCTTTGTAAACTTCTACCATAAGAATTCCTAAGAAATAGTTGAAACCTCTATAGAAATGTTCTTGATATTTTTTTAAGAAACCTCTCTTAATATGACTTGATTGTTGGGGATGTTCTATATGGTTTTATTGTGTTGTTTGGATCTGTGAAGACATGGATGGAATCGTGTCGATGAGGAGACGTAGTAAAGTAAAATTTGGTAGTGTGTTGCGGAGAAATTAAACTACAAAAGAGTCTACAAATTCATGCCCGCAAGTTGTTCGTTTAAATGTCTAAATGAAGAATTATATAAGATATGAGCTTGAATTTGATATTGAATGGTTCGTATTATGTAGGAAAGCATTCCTAAGGCTTTCGAGGTCTCGGAAACCGTATATAACTCCATCGACAATGTATGTAGGGCTTTCTCTATACTTTTCGGCATGACTAGAATTCGAACAAACGTTTATTGAATTGTTTCGTCGGATTCGAGTTATTTCACCTTCAACTCATAAAGATGCTTAGACCTGATCCTTTCTCATAGATTGTTTACTTCAGAGAATATCTATGAATTCTCGGTTTTCCTTGTTCCTTGCTTAAAAGGAACTAGAGCCTTATTACTCCTTCTCCTTTCGACGTTCATATAAATCATGAATAATGTTCGCTGAAAAGTAGCACTTACTTCAAAGGTACTCATAAGACATAACTCTCATATTCTTAGTACTTGTCGGCTCGTAGTTGAAAATTAAATATTTTAACGACAACCATGATAGTCGGGGGAATAATGATGATAGGCCACTTCGACTCTTCTTAGAATACGTCTTTTAAGGTTAGTTGTGAATTGCAATTATATATGTATGTATTTACTTTCATTACCGAGTCGCACTATAGTCGGCCGGGTATGACACCTATTGTGTAACTACTGATCAGTTGGGATTACCGAGCTTCACGTGGCCGGGTACGATTCTACCGAGCCTTTATTATGGCCGGGTATGTTATAGATATTATAGCCCCACAGAGGGATTTATTATTATATAATATGATATATTATAAGTAGCGATATGAGCGACGACTCCACGAGCATACATTTATATTCATGTTGAATTTTAGTTTCCTATCGAGGCTAGTTTCAGAATTCAGGTTGTCTCTGTATCTCTTATCTTGTTAATTACATTTTTCATGTTACACTTGTCGCCCTACATATTCAGTACATATTTCGTACTGGCGCCTTTTTATGCGTTGTGTTCGTGCCCACAGGTTCGAATAGATAGGGCGGCGTGCCTCCTCAGTAGGACCCCCGGGATCAGCGTTGGGTGTCGCACTCCACTTCTTCGGAGTTGCTGATTTTGAGTCCATAGGTACTACTACAGGTGTATATGTGTAGTTTTGGGCATGTCGGGGGCCTTGTCCCGGCCTGTTGAGATCGTCTTACACTCTTAGAGGCTTGCAGACTAGCGGTCATTGCATATATGTTTTTTTTTTGCCCTGTCGGCCTTCTGGATAGTTGTTATACTATTGTTGCAGCCTTGTTAGATTATATATATATATATATATATATATATATATATATATATATATATATATATATATATATATATGTCATGTTGGGCTCTTCTGCCTGCAGGTTATTACATTTCAGATCATATCTCATGGTTGGTTCGCTCGGGCCTTTAGGCATCAGGTGTCGGTCACACCTCCCAAGATCGGGGTGTGACAAACTTGGTATCAGAGTCGGTCAGTCCTAGGGAGTCTGCAAGTCGTGTCTAGTAGAGTATTGTTTATGGTGTGTTGTGCACCATGCTTATAAACATGAGGCTATTGGGCATTTAGGATTATTACTTTCTTCTTGATCTAGATCGTGCAATATAGCCTAATCATAAGTGTTCATTCCTAATTGTCTTTTTGTTTACCTTCTCAGTAATGCCTAATACTACGAGACGAAAAGTGGCTATGAAATTTATTCAGAGGTTGGATGAGGAGGCGGGAGAGGGCACAAGTCAGGTGCCACCTGCTAATGTAGATCAACATGAGCCACAAAATGAGGCTGATTCTCAGGCTTCCGGGGCAGCACCCCCACCACCCCCTGAAGGGCGTAGAGGAGCTAACGTACCTCCAGTCCTTCTCCCAGTTGTTCCTTATCAGGACCTAGACATGCAGAGTGTTGTACAATTGCTGACTCGAATAGTGGCCTCCCAGGCCCAACACCAGACCCTCGGTATTGCTGATAGGTTTGTGAGTGCGAGAGTTCGGGACTTTATCAACTTGGATCCTTAAGTTTTTACAGGGGTTGATCCTAATGCTGACCCACAGGATTTTCTGGATCTTATGCAACGGACCTTACAAATTATACATGCCACAGATGTTAAGTTAGTGGAGTTTACTTCTTATAGACTACATGATATTGTTGTGACATGGTATGAGACTTGGAAGCAGACTCGAGGGCCTAATGCGCTACTAGTGACATGGAAGGAGTTCTCTGAGGCATTTTTACAACAATATTTGCCAATTGAGCTTCGAAGAGCGCGACGAGATAGGTTCTTACACTTAGAACAGGGTAATATAGGCGTTCGGGAATATAGCATGCAGTTCAACTCTTTGGCTAGGTATGCTCCTACGATTGTTGCTGATATGAGTGATCGGGTACACCAGTTTGTTAGTGGTTTGGGGGCACGCTTGATAAATGAGTGCACTACAGCTTCTCTAAACCAAGGAATGGATATTTCCCGTATTCAAGCATATGCACAGGTCTAGAGGATCTCAAGAGGCAACAATGAGCCAATCGAGATCATGATAGAGGCTAGCATAAGAGGGCGCGGTTCGCAGGTAACATAGGAGAGTTTTGAGGTGGATTTAGGCCACAGTTTCCTCGGCGTCCATCTTATCCGGTAGCTAGAGCGCCATCACAGCTTCAGGGACAATGACGTGATCGGACCACTTATTCTGGTCCAGGTCAGATTTCACGGACCTCAGGTCCACATTTTAGAGGCGAGTTCAGTCAGATAAGGCCTCAGTTTCCTAGATGTGATCGATGTGGCCGAAATCATTTTGGACCATGTCGCCAGGGTTCTGATGCATGTTATGCATCTGGACAACCATGTCATATTATGAGACATTGTCCGATGACAGGCGGAGGGGGTATGGCTTATCCGACGGCATCTGCAGGGGCTTCTTCTTCTACGGTACGTCCTCCTAGGTAGAGTATGCAGACATCAGCTGGCAGGGGTAGGGGAAGAGTTGGAGCTTCTGGTTCAGGAGGTTAGCAGAATCGCATATATGCTTTATCGGGTCGTCAGGATTTAGAGTCATCTCCGGACGTGGTTACAGGTATATTATCCGTATTTTCTATCGATATGTATGCCTTGATAGATCCTGGTTCTACATTGTCATATATCTCCCCCTTGGTTGCTAGTAAATGGGATAGAGAGCCTGAATTGTTCCATAATTCATTTGAGGTATCTACGCCAATGGGTGAGTCTGTTGTAGTTAGACGGGTATATCGAAGTTGTGACGTGAAGATTAATGACCGCCATACGTTAGCTGATTTGCATGAGCTAGAAATGGTTGGTTTTGATATCATTATGGGTATGGATTGGCTGGCTTCTTGTTATGCCAATGTAGATTGCTGGACAAAGATTGTTCGTTTTAATTTTCCAGGTGAGCCTATTATTGAATGGAAAGGTGATACTGCAGCGCCTAAGGGGAATTTTATTTCTTACCTTAAAGCTCGAAGGATGATTTTGAAGGGGTACATCTATCATTTGGTACGAGTGCATGATATCGAGGTGAAATCTCCAACCCTTCAATCGGTTCTCGTCGTGAATGAATTTCCCGATGTATCTCCTGATGAACTTCCTGGTCTTCCTCCCGAAAGATAAATCGACTTTGTTATTTATGTGCTTCTAGATACTCAACCAATATCTATTCCTCCATACAGAATGGCTCATATCGAGTTAAAAGAATTGAAAGCTCAGTTGAATGATATTCTGGATAGGGGTTTTATTAGGCCCAGTACTTCTCCCTGGGGTGCACCGGTGCTGTTTGTTCGTAAGAAGGATGGTTCATTAAGAATGTGTATTGACTATCGTCAGCTCAACAAAGTGACTATCAAGAACAAGTACCCCTTACCCAGAATTGATGATTTGTTTGATCAGTTGCAAGGTTCCAAGTATTTCTCAAAGATTGACCTTCGATCCGGCTATCACCAGTTGCGAGTTAAGGAGAGAGATATTCTGAAAACGGCTTTCCGGACTAGATATGGCCATTATGAATTGATGTCTTTCGGGCTTACTAATGCGCCAACAACTTTTATGGATTTAATGAATCGGGTTTTCAAGCCATTTCTAGATATCTTTGTAATTGTTTTTATTGATGATATTCTGATATATTCTCGATCAGAAGCGGAACATGAGGATCATTTGCGTGTGGTGTTGCAAACTGTGAAAAATCGGAAATTATATGCTAAATTCTCCAAATGTGAGTTCTGGTTGAATTCAGTGTCTTTCCTTGGGCATATCGTTTCCGATGAAGGTATTAAGGTAGATGGTCAGAAAATCGAAGCAGTACAAAATTGGACGACCCACAACTCATACGGAAGTTCGTAGTTTCTCGGGCTTAGCTGGTTATTATCGGAGATTTGTGGAGAATTTCTCTTCTATTGCTGCTCCCATGACAAAATTGACACACAAAGTCGTTAAGTTCCAATGGTCTGATGCCTGTGAAAGGAGCTTTCATGAGTTTTAGAAACGCTTAACATCAGCACACGTTCTAGCACTTCATGAGGGACATGAAGGTTATGTGGTATATTGTGATGCATCTAGGGTTGGATTGGGATGTGTTCTAATGTAGCATGGCAAAGTTATTGCATATGCTTCGAGGCAGTTGCGGAAGCACGAACATAATTATCCGACTCATGATATTGAGTTAGCAGCCGTTATATTTGCCTTGAAAATATGGCGTCATTATCTTTATGGTGTTCATGTGGATATCTATACAGATCACAAAAGTTTACAATATATATTCAAGCAGAAAGAGTTGAACTTGAGACAAAGGAGGTGGCTTGAATTGCTGAAGGACTATGATGTGGATATTTTGTACCATCCGGGCAAAGCGAATGTGGTAGCTGATGCGTTGAGTCGCAAATCCATGGGCCGCTTGAAGCATGTAGAAGCTAGGAAATTAGAAATGACTAAGGAGCTTTATCGATTGGCTAACCTGAGTGTGCGACTACATGATACAGGTGACCAGGGTGTAGTAGTCCAAAATATTGCGGGGTCATCACTGGTAGCTGAGGTAGAAATGCGTCAATTTGAGGATCCGGAGTTAGTCAAGATTAAAGAGAGCATCCCTTTTCAGAAGAAGCAGTTGTTCGAGCAATCTGATTATGGAATTCTAAAATATAAGGGCCGATGGTGTGTACTTAATGTTGGGGAGCTTCGTAAGCAAATTATGACAGAGATGCACCAGCCTCGGTACTCAGTTCCTCTTGGTTCAACCAAAATGTATCATGATCTTCGTCAGCTATACTGGTGGAACGACATGAAGAAAGATATAGCCATATTTGGGGCTAGGGGTGTTCATGGTTCGGTTTGGATCGGTTTTTCCCTAAAAAGAAACCAAACCAAGTAAGTCGGTTTTTCAAATATTAGAACCAAACCAAATCAATTAAGTCGGTTTTTTCTCGATTCGGTTTATGTCGGTTTTTCGGTTTTTTTGGTTATCTGTCGGTTTTTTCTTAAATATAAGACATACACTACCACACACATATTCCGGCGACCACATTTTCAACGTGACACTATCAAATCAATTTTCCTTTGAGAAATCTATTATTTACTAAAATATATTGATGATAATTGAATCAAATAGTGATGAATAATTTAAGGACTCAATAAAAAATATATTTTTATACATGAAATGGATTCTTACACTTAACAAAAGAAAACTACCAATCAAACTAGAATATAAAGGTAAAGAATTGTACTAAAAGTGCAAACGATTAACATTCACCATAAATTTTCTGAAACTTTGTATAAAAATATACATATATATAGGTGTAATAATAAATTTGAAATAGATACCTATAGTCAGTTTGGTTCGGTTATTTTTTGATTAAAACCAAAATCAAACCAAATTTGATCGGTTTTTAAAATTCAAAACCAAAACCAAACCAAACCAAAAAGTATCAGTTTTTTTGGTCGGTTTGGTTTGGTTCAATTTTTCGGGTTTTTATGAACACCCCTATTTGTGGCTCAGTGTCCCAACTGCCAGCAGGTTAAAGCTGAACACCAGAAACCTAGAGGGCTACTTCAAAATATTGAGATTCCAACTTGAAAATGGGAATCGATTAATATGGATTTCATTACAAGATTGCCCAATTCTCGCCGGAAGTTCGATTCTATTTGGGTCATTGTGGATAGGCTGACGAAATCAGCTTACTTTCTCCCAGTTAGGACCACCTATTCATCTGAAGAATATGTGAGACTGTATATCAAGGAAATAGTTCGGCTACATAGAGTTCCACTTTCTATTATATCTGACAGAGGTGTCCAACTTACAGCTAATTTCTGGAGGTCTTTTCAAGAAGGTTTGGGTACTCTTGTTAACCTTAATACAACATTTCATCCGATGACCGACGGACAAGCTGAACGCACTATTCAGACGCTCGAAAATATGTTGTGAGCTTGTATTTTAGACTTCAAGGGAAGTTGGGAAGATCATTTACCGCTCATTGAGTTTGCCTACAATAACAGTTATCACGCCAGTATTCAGATGGCACCATATAAGGCACTATATAGGAGGAAATGCAGATCTCCTATTGGTTGGTTTGATGTTGGCGAGACAAAGTTGCTAGGACCCGAATTGGTACAACAAGCCATAGAAAAAGTAAAGTTGATCCAGGAAAGGTTGCATACAACTCAAAGTCGACAGAAATCGTATTCAGATAACCGACGTCGAGACTTGGAATTTGTTGTGGGAGACTGGGTATTCTTGAAAGTGTCGCCTATAAAGGGTGTAATGAGATTTGGCAAGAAGGGAAAACTCAGCCCTAGATACGTCGGGCCATATCACATTGTTCAGATAATTGGGCCGGTAGCCTACAAACTTGACTTGCCACAAGAATTAGACGCAATCCATCTGGTATTTCACGTTTCCATGATTCGCAAATTCTTAGGTGATCCTTATTGCATCAGCCCTATTGAGGATATTCAAGTTACCGAGGACTTGTCATATGAAGAAATACCTGTTGCCATTCTTGACCGTCAAATCCGTAAGCTACAGACTAAATAAGTAGCCTCAGTAAAAGCACTTTGGAGGAACAATAATGTAGAGGAAATGACATGGGAGGCCGAGGAGGACATGAAGTCCAGATACCCTCATTTATTTGAGTCTTCAAGTTTATATCAAGACTTATGTGATACAATCCTTTTAGTACTATTTTACCTATCGACCTTAATCCATACATACTTTGTAGGTGATATGCTTGAGACAAATATGACATGTGTTGCACAGATATCAACCAGTGGACGCTGAAGTAATTAAGTTATGGATAACCTTCTTATTATCATTATTGTATAAGTAAACAGTCGTGTTGGGCCAAGTTGATGTTATTATGATGATGTTTAGCCTTGTGTGGCCTTGGATATGTATGTTTGGGCTAATGACAGGTTTTGGATAGTCCTGTTTACAAGGGAAACTATGGTGAAATTTTTAAAAAAATCTCAGAAGTTAGATTAACCGCTAACATTCGAGGACGAATGTTCTTAAGGAGGGAGAATGTTACACCTTGTGTATTCGGCGTTATCATGCAGTAAAGGGGCTAATTCGATAGGAAGATAATTTCTATGAGATATTTAAATTATGTGATAGTTATACATTAAGATTGGAAGTCATTCGAGTTGTGATTAAAAAGTCGACAAAGATCGCCGCAAGTTACGGGTTTTAAATTTTACTGAAATTTGGATAAAATGTTTGATGAGCTTTTCTATCAATATACTAAGAGTTATAGTGTGTTCTACCCACCTATTCGAAGATCTATGAGTCTAGTTTCCAACGCAATAAACCATTCATTAATATGACTTCGGAGTAGAGAGATATTAATATTTTCGTACAGGGGTGCACACTGCTACGGGAGCAGTGTGCTTAGTCGGTTTTAGTTAAAAGTTTTTTTTTCATTTAAGTCAATTTAAAACAGAACCCCTGCGTTTTATCCTCTCCAAAACAGAACCTAAAACCTGGGAATTCCTCTCAAACTCCTCCCATCCATCTAGCCAATCATAACAACAATTTAGTCATCCTCAAGATGGAGAACATCATGGTAACTTCGGAATCGTGAATTCTTCGGTGTTTCACTTTTCGTAGGAAGACTTCGCCTTGAAGTAATCTTGAATTTAAATTAATTCTGGTCACATAAGGTATGATTTAACTTCCTCTTTGATCTTTGTAAACTTCTACCATAAGAATTCCTAAGAAATAGTTGAAACCTCTATAGAAATGTTCTTGATATTTTTTTAAGAAACCTCTCTTAATATGACTTGATTGTTGGGGATGTTCTATATGGTTTTATTGTGTTGTTTGGATATGTGAATACATGGATGGAATCGTGTCGATGAGGAGACGTAGTAAAGTAAAATTTGGTAGTGTGTTGCGGAGAAATTAAACTACAAAAGAGTCTACAAATTCATGTCCGCAAGTTGTTCGCTTAAATGTCTAAATGAAGAATTATATAAGATATGAGCTTGAATTTGATATTGAATGGTTCGTATTATGTAGGAAAGCATTCCTAAGGCTTTCGAGGTCTCGGAAACCGTATATAACTCCATCGACAATGTATGTAGGGCTTTCTCTATACTTTTCGGCATGACTAGAATTCGAACAAACGTTTATTGAATTGTTTCGTCGGATTCGAGTTATTTCACCTTCAACTCATAAAGATGCTTAGACCTGATCCTTTCTCATAGATTGTTTACTTCAGAGAATATCTATGAATTCTCGGTTTTCCTTGTTCCTTGCTTAAAAGGAACTAGAGCCTTATTACTCCTTCTCCTTTCGACGTTCATATAAATCATGAATAATGTTCGCTGAAAAGTAGCACTTACTTCAAAGGTACTCATAAGACATAACTCTCATATTCTTAGTACTTGTCGGCTCGTAGTTAAAAATTAAATATTTTAGCGACAACCATGATAGTCGGGGGAATAATGATGATAGGCCACTTCGACTCTTCTTAGAATACGTCTTTTAAGGTTAGTTGTGCATTGCACTTATATATGTATGTATTTTCTTTCATTACCGAGTCGCACTATAGTCGGCCGGGTATGACACCTATTGTGTAACTACTGATGAGTTGGGATTACCAAGCTTCACGTGACCAGGTACGATTCTACCGAGCCTTTATTATGGCCGGGTATGTTATAGATATTATAGCCCCACAGAGGGATTTATTATTATATAATGTGATATATTATAAGTAGCGATAGTGAGCGACGATTCCACGAGCATACATTTATATTCATGTTGAATTTTAGTTTCCTATCGCGGCTAGTTTCAGAATTCAGGTTGTCTCTGTATCTCTTATCTTGTTAATTACATTTTTCATGTTACACTTGTCGCCCTACATATTCAGTACATATTTCGTACTGATGCCTTTTTATGCGTTGTGTTCATGCCCACAGGTTCAGATAGATAGGGCGGCGTGCCTCCTTAGTAGGACCCCCGGGATCAGCGTTGGGTGTCGCACTCCACTTCTTCGGAGTTGCTGATTTTGAGTCCATAGGTACTACTACAGGTGTATATGTGTAGTTTTGGGTATGTCGAGGGCCTTGTCCCGGCCTGTTGAGATTGTCTTACACTCTTAGAGGCTTGCAGACTAGCGGTCATTGCATATATGTTTTTTTTATGTCCCTATCGGCCTTCTGGATAGTTGTTATACTATTGTTGCAGCCTTGTTGGACTACTTATATATATATATATATATATATATATATATATATATATATATATATATATATATNTCGTGTTGGGCTCTTCTGCGTTTAGGTTATTACATTTCAGATCATATCTCGTGGTTGGTTCGCTCGGGACTTCGGGCATCGGGTGCCGGTCACACCTCCCAAGATTGGGGTGTGATAATAAGCTATTGTATATTCAATTCTTCTTGGATCTGGAGAGATGAGTGAAAGAAAGGAAGTTTAAAGTGAAGCTTTATTTCGATTCAATAAAGTGAAAATCTTGCAAAGAGAAATTCTTTACAAAAGGCGTGATCCCCCTTTTGAACTACATCTCTTTCTATTGATAAGGGCACATGAGCCATAAAATCCTATATAGTACAACATAAAGGATTATTCATTAGAATATTCTCTAGGAAATCTAAATCCTAAAACTAGTCATCACTTCGTACCGATGGCGGATGATTGTCCTCGTCCTTGTCTTTTGTTAAACCATCTCGACCTCGAGAACGATTTAACTTCCTCACCTGGCCTCGGCCTTTTGGGGTCATATTGACACATCACAATCTTTAAAGGCTTTATCGCCGTTGACCGGGTCAAACACATAAAATGAAGTTTTCGCCCTGAGATGGTACCGTAAAGGTTATTATTTGCTGAAAAATATTCTAATTAAATTGTTAGTATGTCAAAAATCAAGTCAACATATTTCCTCTTTAGTCCAACAATCATTTAAGATGTCGTTTGTTTAAAGGAATTGAAAAACTAATTTTGATATAATTAGTGTTTTGAGATATTTTAAAAATACCATTTTTTAATATTTGAAAACTTATTTGTACAACGATTTTCAAAACTCAAAGTTATCTCTCCATGTTTACCCCAAAATTAGGTAACAATTAAATTTGTATACGGTTTAAAAGATATGTGGTTTAATTCAACACAAATAATTAAGAATAACAAATAAATAAATTATACATGATATAAACGATCAAACCAATTGCAATGTTAAGACCAGGACTCATCTTAGATTCAATAATGAGCTCGTCGTTGGTTCGATCCTCGGTTCAAGCCAAGTCACGAATAAAGAACAGAACAAGTGAATAATGCCTTTAACAATAGCTAGAAGACAACAGTAAATCTTTTTTGCTTTGAATTGTGTGTTACAATATGTCAGACTAAAGAAAAACTTCCCCTTTATATAGTAGGAGAGTTTCAGTCCTAGTATAAGTCTATAAAAGATAAATATCTTCTTTTTCTGGTAATTGTTGATCCATAATCGACATCGAGCGAGATTCGTGCCTGATATTCGGTTGAGGTCAAGTATTATGGACCTCTATCCGTCATGCATGACCTTTTATCGCATCTACCGAGATCTAGAACATATACTCACCCCGGGGTGCGTCATTTTACCATGTCCGATGTCGGATATACTGTTCACTCTTTCCGTATCTCGATATAAAGGCTCTCTGACTCAATTACAATCTCGCAGATATGTGCTCCTCCTTCATTCTCCCATCGGGAAATCGGGATAGACATTGCCCCCAATTTTATCTGTATACATATAGTCCCCTTGTTTTCCAGAGAGTAGATTTATCGAAACAATGGGAAGCGATAAATGAACACTGATTCCTTCCTTCGTATGTTACAACCAAGATGACGAGTCAACGAAACATCTCATCAATTGCGTCGTTCTGACTTCGGACACAGGTCAACCGCTGGTTGACTATCCTCAAATGTGAAACGTCACGCATTGATTGTCCTTCCTTTATAAAAGCTCCGACCCCCTTTTCACTTTTCCACTTTCCGATTTCTTAGCTCTTCAATTTACCCTCGAATCCTCTACTTACCTTAAACTTCTTCAAATCTTCACACACTATCTTCATACATTTTCTTTGAATCTTCAACCCAGACCTTCATATCTTCAAATCTTCATATATTTTCTTCAAACCTTCATATTCTAAGAATCCAATGGCGAAAACTTCCAAATCCGTGCCTCAACAAACTGCCCCTTTATCATCCAACCCAGCAACAGAAGTCGAAGTGGCCATTCCTGAGGTGCCCCAAGAGCCTTCTTCGAAGAGCTTCATCCCCGAGGGCTGCTCCATCAAGAATGACTTCAACGTCGAAAAGGCCTCCAATCAATAGGACCGAGGCGAAGGAGCATGGAGGTACATATGCTCCGTCACCAAGGAGACACTACCTACGGTTTGGGTCGACTGTAACTGGGAGGGCAATGAGGTAATCGTCCTTGTGACTAACGAAGACATCACTACCCACGTGGAGGGGTACCTACGTGTTTATACTACCACTTCACGCTCGCCCCGATGGACCCCATAGTCCTCGACTTCTGCAAAAGGTTCGAGATGAGCCTTGGGCAGATTCACCCGTCTTTTTAGAGGATCGTAATCCTCCTTTCGACACTTCATAAACAACACTGAAGCACCTCGGTTCACCCTCGACCATCTGCTTCGTATATACAGTCTCCGAATCTTGTGATAGGGGTTGATCAAGCTCACTCGCCAAGCAAGTAAGGCTGCATTATCGAGCATCGACGAGGAACGAGATCGAGATTGGAAGGGGAGGTTCGTTCGTGTGAAAACTGAATACCTCATCCCCTCCGAATTTCTACTGTTCCCAGAAAAGTGGAACGCCTTATGTAAGTATTTTCCTTCTCGAGTATTTGGCATTCCCTTTTATTATTTTTCTAATTACATGTGTTTGGCGTTGTGCAACGATTGCCCCGGTTCATAATGCAGTCCCCCGATTCAAGGAGTGGATTAAGGGTATCTGCAAATAGATGTCCTATATTGAGCACACATGTCGCAAGCTCTTGAAGGGCAAGCGGGAGGCCCGCTCCCATAGTGAGGCTCTTTTTCGAATGATTACATTCATACACTTGACTTATACATCGCTAAGTCTTCTTACTTCTTACAGGTTTGCCCAAGACCACTGAGCCCAGGCCATTGGATGAGGATGAGGATTTGTCCTTGCTCACTGAAGCCCCCGCTTAGAGACAGCTCGGGGCTGCCACAAAGGAGGAGAAAAAGAAGAAGAAGGAGAAGAAGAAGAAGAAGAAAATAAAGCCCTCGGGCTCTCCGGACACCAAGGTGAAGAGAAAAGGGTGACCATCCGGGTCCGGAAAAGCAAATAGAGCACCAACTCCAAGGCACCGGACTCTGATTCCCTCTGCCAGCTAAGGGATTATCCTGAGGTTGACGACCTTGAGCTCATTTCTCATAAGTCAACCCTCAACAAGGGGGAGCAGGTAGGAACCGGGAAAGGTGACCATGAGGTTGATCCCCTTCTAGCTCGGGAACCAGAGAGAGACAGAGGTCGCGATCTCCCGAGAAGCCACTCCTATACCGAAGGAGGTAGAAGGTGTCATTGACATCGTGGATACGCCATCCTATACTGAGTCCATGATCGATGAGGCTCAAGCGGGTAAAGAGAAATCAAATTAGACGGCGTCAGGCCTATATGACGCCCTCAACGCGTTCTTTGATGGCATGGACATGGACGCATTGGAGGATTTTTCCTGGCTTGGTCACATGGAGGTCCCAAAAAGGATGTTCCATCGAGAGAGGGCGAGCAGAGATCGAGCCCAAAACTAGTGAAGTAGTTCCCTGCCTCGAGTGTGGAGCTCGACCGTAAGAGAACAATCATTCTTACTATCCCGACGGACACTCGGGTGCTGCCCGCTCTGGTGGGCGTGGCCAGCTACCTTCATTGCCTGGTGACCAAGTATGACTAGGAAAAGATGAACAGAGTAGGCATACTGAGACTCTTCAACGAGGCGTAACATGCACTGAATCGGGTAAGACGTTTATCCTTCGTACCCCTTGTGATCTTCGCTTAGTTTTAGACATGTTCTAATGACTTCATTGTTTTTCAGGCTTCAGTGCTTCATCATGAAAGCTTCCTTCGGTCCTTTTTGGAAATCAGTCAGCTCGAGTTCGATATCAAAGAGCAAGTTCAAAAGAAAGACATGTACATGACTCTTAGGGAACAACAAGACGAGGCCCTGAAGGACCTCCCCGTTCTCCGAGCCAAGCTGGAAAGGGCTCAGAAAGAGGCCTCGTCCTTGCAGCGGGAGCACACCGACCTGGTTGAAAAGGTAAGGATCTTTGAGGATAAAAACAATAAGCTACTCGTGGTGACTAATAACGCAACTTCGCATGTCCAAGAGAAGACAAACCTTATCGACTAGCTTGGGGCTGAGATGGATGAGGTCAAAGCCATGATCGAGGTGTGAAAGGGCAGGATGGACCTGCTAGCTTCGGAAAAAAAGGCTGCAAAAATGGCGCTAGCATCGATCAAGGACCAACTTAGGGTGGCAAAGGACAAGGCCGAAAAGTGGTCTTGGCTAAATGATGAACTTGGGGAACAACTAAACTCCGCCATCACGGAACGGGATGCCCTCGACCCAGAGTTTGTCGCACTGAGGTCCAAATTTGAAGCAACTTCTATTGATTTCTCCAACGTCAAGGAAATGTTGGCCTAGTATAAGGCTGATGTGGAAATAGCCAAGGCCCGCTTAAAGACAAATACCAAATATGCGAAGCAGCTATCCCGAGAGACCCTCGAGGAGATTCACGCCTGAGGTTTTGACCTGTCGGACAAGATTGAAGAAGCCAAGAAACTTGAGGCTGAGGCAAAGGAAATCTACGAGCTTGCGGGTCCCGAAGGCTCTGAGAGTTCTGTGTCCCGGCAGTTCTGGTGATGAGTCGAGCCCCCGTGAAGACCAAGCGTAGATGCCTTAGTTCTTTTTTGGTTTTCCCTTGTATATTTTCCTTGTTCATTTTGGGGCCGCTTTACCGTGCCTTCGTAAATATTTTTTGAAATATATAAAATTCCCCCTGTTGGCAATACCATATTTTACCTTTCAGCATCTATTTGTAGTCTTTTATTTGCATATTGTTTTTAATGTCTAGCATAAAATCAAATCTAGTCTAGAGCATCTATTATTCGGGGGCCCGATTACGATGGCAACATTGGATTACTTGTGGCTTCGAGTCTTTGATAAAACTGAAGGCCTTTAAGATGCTTAAGTGTCTTAGACAATGTTTTTGCCGAGGATAACCTTTTGATAGGTTCCGATTTTTTGTAAGGGCCTTACTTTTTGAGTACGGACTTCGGACGTCTCCAAGCCATTTTTAGGGCGGCCGTAGCCTTTCGTATTCAAACACTGCCTAATAGGCTTGGTGCCTCCGGGATTCAGTAGCCCGGGTTGTCTAAATTTTAATCAATCCACAATCCTCGAGTAGGGGTAGCCCGTGGGATTTAGTATCTAGGATCGAAGAAGTGAAATGCGCAGTAATAGTGTAAGGGAAGCAATTATTTCTTTCGTTGTTTAATATGTAAGGTACATGATCGGAGGCGCATAAGCCTTGTGCCGTGGATAGAGTGGACTATACGGGCGTAGTTCACATGAACGTTTGACCCTTACAATCAATCCTAGTCACCAAGCCTTGGCTATTGACATACAAAATTTTCTTTTCCCTTACTAAAGATCTTAATCTAGGGGTAATGGCCCCTAGTATTTGAGGCCGAACTTGCGAGGGCTCGGACACTGTCGATTTGGTGCAATCGATCATCAATTCTAGTCTAAGGACGGTCTCCAAAACTAAGGTAGCACGTTTTACTGTTGCCTCATTAAAAACCTTGCCGAAAAATGGGACAAAATTTGTTCAAGAAAAAAAGAGTACAACACGCGTTTTCAGACCTAATAGTCACATTCACCCCTCTAGCCGAGTACATGTATAAGTTAGTCCATAATGTAACAAAATTAAAAAGGAATTAAGTTTGTACCTTAGCAGTACCGCTTTAAGTGTGTCACATTCCAGTTGTTTGGTAGTTGTACACCATTTTTCTATTCGAGTTTATATGAGCCTTTGCCGGTTATTTCGACGGCTCGACACGGTCCTTCCCAATTCGGGCCAAATTTCCTTTTGTTTGGGTTCCTGGTGTGTAGTGCTACCTTTCTCAATACTAATTCCCCGACTTGAAAATGTCAGAGGTTGGCTCTTCGATTGTAGTACCTTCCTACTCGCTACTTATAAGCGGCCAACCGGACCAGGGCGATCAACCGCCTTTCGTCCAATAATTCCAGGCTCATGGTCATAGCCTCGCCGTTTGACTCTTTGCTAGCATACTAGAACATGAGGCTCAATTCCTCCCACCTCGACTGGTATTAAGGCTTATGTTGTGTAGGCCAGAGAGAACGGGGTTGCCCCGGTACTCGACTTTGATGTCATACTGTATGCCACAAGAATTCGGCCAAGATTTACTTCCGCCTTCCTTTCAAACCGGTCAATCTCTTTTTCTCGGAGTATAGTTTCGCTTGCCCGTTCCCACTAGGTTGGTAAGGCATTGATAATATCTTGTTGATCTTCAAAAAACTTACTCACCTTGCTGCCGACGAATTGTTTTCCATTGTCGCAAAAGATCTCGAATGGTATCCCAAATCGACATATTATGTTTACCCAGATGAAGTCGATGACGTCTTTCTCTCGGACCTTCTCGAACACCTGAGCCTCAACCCATTTGGAAAAATAATAGGTCATGAATAGTATGAATTAAACTTTATCGGGTGCCTATGGCAGGGGACCGATGATGTACATTCCCCACTTCATAAACGACCATGGTGACAGGACCAAGTGAAGCATCTCTCCTGGTTGATGAATCATCGGAGCGTGTCTTTGGCACTCGTCACATTTTTGCACAAAGTCTTTCGCATCCGTCTCCATTTTATTCCAGTAGTAGCCGGCTATGATTAGCTTCCGAACTAAGGATTTTGCCTCCTAATGGTTCCCGCAAGTGCCCTCGTGAACTTCTCTCATGGCGTATCCGGTCTCTCCTGTCCCTAAGCATTTGGCCAGTGGGCCTAAGAAAGATCTCCTGAACAATGCCCCTTCGACTAAGCTAAATATGGCAGCTTTGGTGCTCAGGGCTCTCGATTCCTTGGGGTCCGAAGGCAATTTTTCTGTCTTCAATTAGTCTATGTATTTGTTTCTCCAATGTTGAGTTTACTTCGGCGTGACCTTCTTTTACTACCAAGTTCATCAGTTGTACCACTGGTCCCGAGCTGAATTCATCGGAGTTGATAGAGGACCCTAAGTTAGCTAGTGCAACGGCCTCACTGTTTTGATCTCGAGGTACATGTTGTAGAATCCTTTCCTTGAATTGGTGCAGGTTCACTTGCAATTTGTCCAAGTACCTCTGCATTCCTTCTTCTTTCACTTTGAACGCTCCGTTGACTTGATTAACAACAAGGAGGGAGTCACATTTGGCTTCGATCACTTCGGCCCCAAGGCTCGTAGCAAGTTTTACACCTGCAATTATGGCCTCATACTCAGCTTTATTGTTAGTCAATTTTACATTTCTAATAGACTGCCTAATTACGCTTCCCGTAGGTGGTTTTAACACAATACCTGTTGATACCCAATTTTTTCTCAAATTATTTTAAAATTTGCATATATACCTTCAAAATCACTTTTTATAATAATTGGTATTTTTTCATAATTTCCCATATTTTATTAATTTATTTTTTCTAATTTATTCAATATTGTATGTCCAATAATTATTCATAAATTATATTACAAATAATTTCAGAATATTTCCTAGCTCGATGTATCATTTTTTATCCTATTAGGATTTAATTATTTCACAAATTAGCCAATTTGGTACTATTTGGCTATAATTACAATAATTTGCAATTATAGCCTAATTATACATTTTATACCATTTTAATTCAATAGTTAGTCATTTTATATTTTTTTATATTAGTTAATTACCTTAATTTCACCTATTTCGCATTAATTTCATTTTGTGTAACTATTAGCTATTTTTATTAATTATTTATCTATTTAATTGGGTATTTAACAATTAGCCCCTTCCTATTTAAATTATAGCCCAATTTAATTCAATTTCAACCTATTGAAACCATCCCAAACCCCCCAACTAAATCCGCCCAATACCTAGGACCAATCCACTAGAGGTACCCTGGTGACATCTTTAAGGTTTTCTTGTTTCTCTGGGTTCTCTGAAACCCTAACTCCTAATATTTTCCGATTTCCTTTAGATCTGTCTTAGATCTGTGTATCTTATGAAGCTTTTTACATGTTTCCTTCGAAAAAACCTTCCTGTTTCTAAACGATCTTTCATCTCAAAATTAGGGTTTCATAACCCATCTTTCAAAAAATGATTTTTTTTCTTCCGCTTTAAATATTATTTTGTGCTTCTTTCTATGATTCAACGATTTATTTGAAGTTTTCTTTTCATTTTAACTTATTATACTAAAAACCCTAGGTTTTCCTAAATTCTAAGTCTATCTATGACTGATGTGTTCGTTTAAATGCATGAACTCCTATTTCTCATAAATGTTTAAGTTCTCTCTGATTTTACTCTGTTTTTGCTCATTAGGGTTTCTGATTACGTTCTCTTCTGCTTATATCGTGTTCGTCCTGTTTAATCCCTTTAGTGTTACTGCTTTGTCTCTAAACCTGTGTGATTTTGCTACTATAGTCACTAGTTTTTTTTTACTCTTTAATTCTCCCTGCTCGTTTAATTGTGTGCTAGCCTCGAACCCCTAATTCTGTGTGATTGTGTGCTAGCCTCGAACCCCTGATTCTGTTTAATTCTTTACATTTCTATGCTTTTTCTTGCCTATTATTTGCCTAATTAATTTTTTGTTCCAAATTCTCTGCAACTTTACTTTGTTTGCACCCCTGATTCCTTGAGATTTGAAAAGCGTTACTGATTTCTTATGGGATGTTCTTACTGATTTCCAACTTTATTTTCTTACCTTGTTACATAATTTATTGGTTGTTAATTGATTATTATTTCCTTAATTGATATCTTTTGAACCTAGTCCTCCTACATGCTTACTTGAATTGGGTTGAAATTGTTTCCTTATATGCATAAGCACTTTCCTTAATTATTTTTACCTACTAGCCGTTTGAGTTTAACCCCTTCAATTAAGGGGGTACCTAATTACCTGCTATACTTACACTGTCTGAATATTCCTTTAAGCTATACATGATCTCTTTCCTTATTTTGTTACCCACCGTTCGAATAATTCCCTTAATTATGGGGATAATTGTACTGATTGATACTCAGTCCCACAATCACTGGTTAATTCTGATTTTTACCTTATTTTCCACCAGCTTTCAAACTATATATACTCTATTCATTCATTATCAAAGACAGACACATACACTAACTAATATGTGCAATTCTCTCTCACACAACTAAAACTTGCTACTGTCTCTATTCTCTCTTCTGTGCTACTTGCTACTACTCTAAGTTAGCCGGCTGCAAGCCAAGGCTAACTATTGTGCATCTCCTATTCTCTGCTTTGTGTTACTGCTTTCTGCACCCTACTACGATGTTCTAATTTAGAGTTCAGTCTTCAAACCAATATGTTTCTATTACTATTGCAATTTGTTTCTAATCTGTTTTTATTTGCTATTCTGTTGTTCGACATGTAATTAAAATCCTGAATTCCCTCTACCTGTTAAGTTTTATTTTACTTGTCAACGACCAACATGTTTCTGTACACTTAACATTTGTTCCTTATGTGAATCCCCATGATTAATACATTGGTTTGGTCATGGTCTTAGTTGTTTGGTGTTGACATATTAACCTAATCGGACACTTCATTGTACCCTTATCCTCATGAACCCTTAGGAACTTCTGATTGCATGTCTATATGTGCTTCTGCCTGCTACATGCCTACCCTTACTTGCTCTATATTTGTCCCTCAAATCCCCTCACCCATGTTTGTAATTGTTGGACAATTTTGGGTCCTTTATGATGCTGACTTTGCTTCTGTTTCTGAGATGGGTGTTCTTTCAAACTATTTTCACCAGTTAAACCTTTGTTATGAAAAAAACCATTTCTTTCACTAAGTCCCTCTTTCTCTCAAAACTTTTTGAAAATTGTTTCTTACTTAAACTCCTTCAATACTATCAAACACTCTCACTATACTCTTAGATATTAGGTTTTGCCCCTTTTGTGTGAGCATTGCTTATGGATCCTTCAGCTCCCTCTGAACTTTGACACACAAGAGTTGGCTGCCCAAAGTTATGTCTCTTTCACCTTCAAGTTTACCTACTACGGTACCAGAGTGAATATGATCTCCACCAGACATACGTAACGCTTTTGCTAATACCCGGAAGTGGATACCATGATTCTTCTGTCTATCAATAACCGCATGCATTGCACGGTGGATGTGAAGAAGTAGACCATTATCTCGGCAATAATGAGCCAAGCTAGTATTTGCGATGAATCCCCCCGTTAAGTAGTCATGCATTACGATCGGAACGCCCAATTCTCTAGCAAATACAGCTCTTTTGATCATTTCTTCGCATGTACCTGCAATAGCATTCAAGTAATGCCCTTTGATTTCACATGTTTCAGCCTGTGCTTTATAAATTGCTTCGGCATAAAATAAGAAACGATCTCTCCAACGCATAAATGGTTTTCCACACTGTACTTACTCCATCTTGGCTATAAAATTTGGGTGTGAGCACTGCCCGGAGCCCTTAAGGTCCTTAGGGAACTCTGACACACCCGGATTATGATAAAGGTTGTGAAACAATACTTGGCATTGAGGACCTGGAGACTTGGGCCTATTATGAAGGATCCCTATAGTTAACTTCTTTCTTTTCTTATTTCCATTATGTAATTTGTGCCAATGGTTTGTAATAATTATTGTAAAAAACTCTTTGGGGATGGATAGTGAAAAGGGAGGGGTACTCCGCATGCTATAGTTATTAAAAGGTAGAAAACATGTCCTTAGGTTTATATTCTTGATTGCACAATAGAAACCATGTTTAAGATTCATGCATGCATTAGAAACCATGCCTCTTAGGTCCCATGTCTATTGTTTTCAGCATATGCATTCTTATATCGCTTATAAATTTCTGTGTTAAAACATGCTAATAATTAGTACTTTGCCATTATGTAATACGCTGCGATGTACACTTAGAAATCTTGTTTACAGGATAAATAACGACAACGAAACTACTATTATGTGATTCTAATCATACCAACATGTTCTGAACTATAACCTAGAAATCCCGCCTTAGGATAAATGTGTTAACAAAACTAGCAATTAGTCTTTGAATATTTGTAACATTTAGAATTGCATGTTATTAGGTATAAAAATCTTGAATTATTAATAAGGTTGAGTAACTGTTGCATGTCATCCTATACCTAGGCAAGCCTTAGGCGATCAACTTCAAAATATAACCAGAGCTGTCTTTGTGATTATGTTTAACTATCAGCATGTTAAAATCAGTAGGCAAGCCTGATTAGGACTTCCTCTCTGAGTTATGTAATGAATCTGCCTCTGCTATTATCACTTAGACACCATACCTAGGATCTGAATCCGGACCTTAATTGTGTATGGGACATGTTGTTTATGTGTATTGTGTGTGGAGGAATACTTGAGCCTTTATATGCCTTCCATGCTTTTCCCCTATCTGCAGTCCTACTTGTTTATTATATGTCGCCTTAGCATTTTCACCTTTAAAAACCTGAGGGTCTGCCTAGCACCTCCCTTATAGGATAGAAGTCCCAAAATCCTCCGGGACTGATAGGAAAGGGACGGGTAACAGCATGCAATAGAGTTCGTGACCAACACGCGCTTTAATTACCTTCATGGGGCGGGAAAGGGTAGAATATGGACATGATGACCGGTGCGCTAATATCACGTGTATTCCCTCTTTGAGGAGTGTCATACCGGGTATTGCATTGATGTGATCCATATTATAAACAAACCTAGGACATCCCTTTACTCTTCATAAAGTGTGCTTAGATTGTAATTCTCTTAAAAAGCTAGTTTCTCATTAATTGTTCTTCAAACATCTGTATTTAGACTTAAATCCCCTATTATGTGAGCCATATTTGTCTTATTTGCTAAACTGTACAAATTCACAAAAAGTTATTTGGCCGGGAACCACACTTGTGGATCCTGAGAGGTGCCTAACACCTTCCCTTAGGATAATTTCGAGCCCTTCCCATGTCTCTGGTTATCAACGTAGTTATAAATGAACCCCTTTGGTGCCCTAACGCACCTCAAAATCGTTAGGTGGCGATTCTTCAAAACGCAAAACCCCTTTCCCAAAAGGAACGGGTTGTCTCAACCAAATGTCATAAACCCGATTTCGCGAGAAAAAGGGGGCGCGACAATACCGAGCATGGACCCCTCGCGTTTGAGGCACCATCCATGAATAGGGTCCAGATTCCCGAATTAGCCCCCGATCTGAGCATTAAAGGTTGGCATAAAGTCGGCCATGAAGTCTGCAAAATCTAAGTTTTTATGGCAGTTCAGGGTCGGTATTCAATATTGTACCCCCTAATATCCACAACCCACTTGGCCAACCAGTCTGATGGCTCGGGCTTATGCATGATATTCCTCAACATGTAAGAGGTCATGACACATATGGGGTGGCATTGAAAGTACAGTTTTAGCTTCTTGAAAGCGCTTAACAAAGCATGCGCTAACTTTTCTAGGTGAGGATACATTGATTCGACATCGCCTATGGTTCTACTAACATAATAAATAGTAAATTACCTTCTTCCTCCCAGACTAAGACACCACTTACCGCCACCTCAGAAATCGCCAAGTAGAGGTAAAATTGTTCGTATGCCTTCAGAGTGTGCAGTAGAGGGGGGATCAACATGCACCGTTTGAGTTCTTCCAAAGCTTGCTGGCATTCCGCAGACCAGTAAAAATTATTATTCTTTTTCAATAGTGAGAAGAATCAATGGCTCTTGTCCGAGGACCTCGAGATGAACCGGCCCAATACGGCTATATGCCCGATCAGTCTTTGAACCGCCTTGACATTGTCCACTAAGGTGATGGCCTCTATGGCCTTTATTTTGTCATGGTTGATCTTTATCCCCCGATAGAATACCATAAACCCAAGGAATTTTCCCGAACTGACCCTGAATGCGCACTTCTCAGGGTATATCTTCATGTTGTATTTCCTTAGTATGTCGAAGATTTCATGCAAATGTTTCAAATGGTCCTCTGCTCGCAAGTACTTGACCAATATATTGTTAATATAAACTTCAATTGATTTCCCTATCTATTCTTTAAACATACGATTTACTATGTGTTGGTAGGTGGCACCAACGTTCTTTAATTCAAACGGCATTACGTTATAGAAGTAGGGGCCAAATTTGGTTATGAAAGAAATATTTTCTTGATCGTTTGGGTCCATCCAAATTTGGTTTTACCTGGCCATCACGTCGATTATTCGAACAATGTTAGGAAAAGGGAAAGAATCCTTTGGGCATGCTTTGTTTAGGTCTTTATAATCCACACACTTCCTTAGTTTATATCCTTTTTTGGGTACTACCACTACGTTAGCCAACCAATCTGGGTATTTAACTTCCTAGATGGATCCTATTTTTAGATACATCATCCTTAATGAATGTGTGTTTGTTCTCGGACTGTTGTCTCCTATTCTGCTTAACCAGATGGAACTTCAGGTCCAAACTCGGTTTATGAGTCGTTACCTCTGGTGGGATCCCTGTCATGTCAAGATAAGACCAAGCGAAACAATCAGCGTTAGCTTTAAAAAAATCAATAAGTTTTTTCTGAGCTCGGGGGTTAACCCCGTGCCCAGGTATACCTTTCGATATCGTAGATGCTCGATTAATATGACTTGCCCCAACTCTTCAACCGTTGATTTGGCGGTGTCGGTGTCATCGAGAGTTATCAATGATCTCGGGATGTTATAATCGTCCTCATCGTCTGCTCCTCGTTCTTCCTATTTCTCCGGTTAGGCTGAGGCCGGTATCAGTGATTGCTATATAATATCTTCCTTTTTGGTCGATTCTGTGTTCCTTGATGTTGAAATCGTGGGCAGCGAGATTACCTTGTCGACATCAAACATCTCCTTTGCGGTCGACTATTCTTCGTAGACCATTTTTACTCCCCCTGGTGTGGGAAATTTCAATGCTTGGTGCAAGGTCGAGGGTACCGCCCTTATATTATGGACCCATGGCCTTCCGAATAGATCGGTGTACCTCATGTCCCCTTCGATCACGTAGAACTTTGTTTCTTGGATTGTCCGGGTGGTGTTTACTGGTAAAGTTATCTCTCCTTTCGTGGTCTCACACGCCATGTTGAATTCGTTCAATACGCTGAGTGCTAGTACGATTTGGTCTTGTAACCCCAATTGCTCTATGACCCTTGATATGATGATGTTAGCTGAGCTACCTGGATCAATCAGCACACGTTTATCTCGTGATTTATTAATAAGTACGGATATTACCGGTGCACTGTTGTGAGGCTGTACAATGCCCTCGTAATCTTTGTCGCTGAACGAAATGGCTCCCTCCGGAACATAATCTCGGGTGTGTTTTTCCATCGTAATAGACACTTTAGTGCGTTTTATCATTGGACCTTGGGGACTTCGAATCCTCCAATGATCATGTTTATCACGTGTTGACGCTCCTCTTGTTCGGCATGTCTGTTGGCGTCCCTATTTTTGAAGTGGTTTTTGGCTCGTTCACTTTAGAATTCTCGGAGGTTCCCATTGTTGAATAGTCGAGAAAATTCTTCTCTTAGTTGCCTGCAATCTTCGGTCCTATGATCGTGAGTGTCGTGATACTTACACATCAAGTTAGGATCTCTCTAGGCTGGATCAAACTGCAATTGTCGGGTCCACTTGGTCTCTTTGATGCGCCCTATGGCCAAAATGATGCTTACAGCGTCTACATTGAAGTTATATTCCAATAATCTTGGTGCCCCATGCTCCCGAGCGACCTGTAGAATCCATTCTTGCTCTTCTCATTCCTTGTGGGGTGACGCCGGGATCCATTTCCCATTCGATTCACGTTGTATGGTTGATACCGATCTCGGACTGGTCTTGGCTCTTGTTCGATGGCTCTCTTAGATCTATCATCGGCCCTGATAGGGTAAACTGATCCAGAGAGGACCCGAGTTGGTCATCCTCGACCCTGATCTTCGATTGGTACCTATTGTTGATGTCGACCCACGTTACTACCTAGTGCTCCACCAAATTTTAGATGTTGAGAGGCTAAGGAACTTTAGGGGTTGAGCCCCTGAGTGAATGCATGAACGACACAATCATCTGCAACTAGTGGTAGGTCCATCTGTTCTATCTAGAATCTTGACATGAACTCCCTGAGCATCTTGTTACCCTTTGTTTGACCTTGAAAAGATCTGACTTTCTGGTCTTGACCTTGATGGACTTGGCCTGGACCTTTACGAAAGCACCTGCAAGCATAACAAACGAGTCAATAGAATTTGGGGGGACGTTTTGATACCATATCATTGCGCCCTTGGACAAGTCTCCCCAAACTTTTTGAGTAACACCGACTCAATCTCATCGTTTTCCAAATCGTTCCCCTTGATTGCGTATAGGAGGTCACATACTCATTCATATCTGTGGTCCCATTATATTTAGGGATGTTAGGCATACTAAACCTTTTTGGGATTGTCTTTGGAGCCGCGCTCGGAGGAAGGGCTTCTTGATAAATTTTTTGGAGTCCGGTCCCTTCAATATTGGGGGTGCTCCTGGGATCTGATCGTCCCTGGAGTTGTATGTTTCCACCTTCTTATCATTATCCTCAATATATTTCTTGCCTGACTTCACCCGTTTTGTCAATGCTTCAAGCATCTTCACTACCTCAGAATTTACCCCGGGTTTGGCTTCAGCGGGTCTCTCGATAATTTGTTCGTCTCTTCGAGTGTTGTCCCAGGATTGTTCGGGATCAACCCTGTCGGGGGCGTGACTTTGATTCTGCAGCTGTGCTATTGCCACTTGTTGAGCCTGTAGTATTTCAAAAATCAGTCGTAGGCTCACCCTATCACGTTCACCTTCGAGCTGTTCGCCAGGGTCCTCCACGAACACTATTTTTCGGGATGGAAATTTATGTTGATGGCCACCTGTGAGTTAGCATCGATCGTATCCGCGGCTGGAACACCGTTGGGATCGGCACCAAGCGCATCATGCTGGGCACCACATTATTATATTTGTCGTGGTGTCCTTATTCAACGTCAACGTTCAAGTGAACCAACTAGGAGTTTGACATTTTTAGGCTGACCTGAAAGTAAGATTTCAAAGAACAAGCATAAAATAAGGTGTGTTATGGAGATTTGTGTCAAATCACCACTATTATCCCTAGTCCCATGGTGGGCGCCAAACTGTTTATACCAAAATTAGGTATTAATTAAATTTGTGCGTGGTTTAAAGGATATGTGGTTTAATTTAACAAAAATAATTAAGAATAACATATAAATAAATTAATGATGATATAAACGATCAAATTAATCGCAATGTTAAGACCATGACTGATTTTAAATTGAATAATGAGCTCATCCTCGGTTGGACCCTCGGTTAAAGCCCAGACGGAATACAGAATAGAACAAGTGAATAATGCCTTTAAGAATAGCTAGACGACAAAAATAATTTTTTTCTTTGAACTGCGTGTTACAATGTGTAAGACTAAAGAAAAACTTTCCATTTATATAGTAGGAGAGTTTGAGTCCTAGTAAAAGTTTAAAAAAGGTAAAAATCTTCTTTTTCCGGTGATTGTTGATCCATAATCGACATCGAGCGAGATTCGCGCCGTGATTCTGGTTGAGGGCGAGTATTATGACCCTCTACCCGTCATTCCTAACCGTTCACCGTATCTCCCGAGGTTTATAGCTTATACTCGGCCCAGGGCGCGTCGCTTTACCATGTATAATGTCGGATATACCGTTCACTCTTCCTGGGTCTCAATACGAAGGGTGTCTGACCTCGATTGCAATTTCGCGGATCCGTGCTCTTCCTTCGTCTCTCATCGGGGAATCGAGTACACATTGCCCCCAATTTTACCCGTACACACTCCGGACTCGATAAAATACTTTATTATAAATGATGAAAATCTAAATTAATCAAGTTAATACGCGATGATATTGTTTACCATGAAATCGAGTAACAATTAAACTTATATTATAGTTTTAATGATAAGTGATTTAATCTAATACCAATTGATAAGCAATGAATTAAAATATATAAATTGGACAATAAAATAAATCAAACCAATGTGAAAACAATGCTTCGACCTCGATATGAGATAGTCTCGAGGTTGGATAATAAGTACAGTAAAGGATGAAACAAATAGTGACGAGCGAAAATGAACGGTAAGTAAAGATGGCAGCGGATATGTATATTTTTATCAGTGAATAGTGATTATGATGCTTTACCAATGAATGAGATCCCTCTTTTGTATAATAGAGGAACCCTAAATAAAGTACAATTCTAATAACGGAAATAAATCTCATGATTTGCATCAATAACCGCTTTGATTTGACCTGTTCCGGGATTTCCGCCGTGATCTTCGACCGGATCCTGATATCTCGCCATTCCGTTGTCACGCCTTACTCGAGGTCAGTTATGCTTGGTCTCGATTGTTGTTGGGCTCGATCTCAACGAACACTTTGATCTACAGGTCCGATGTTCTTTCTTCGAGCTCAAGCCTGATCTATTACGGAGCTACCCTTCGAGGTAACTCCCCCTGCCAATGAATCGGGTATGTCTGATTTAGACCGTATACAGATAGTCCCCTCATTTTTTGGAGTGTAACGAGAAGAAACAAACTTGAGACTCTGCTTTAATACCTCGATCAATTATGACGTCAATCTAGTGACATAAGCGACAAAAGTGATTAAAGCGTCGCGTCAGCACAGTTCCCAAGGTCATTAATTAATGTCAGTTGATGGTCAGCCACCGGTGCTCTCAAACCATCTAAATGGTCATTATAAATAGATCATCTCTATAATCTTCTCAAACTTTACTTCCAAAACTCCTTTTAATCTCTAAAAGCTTTTCTATTCTCTTCAAGTTCATCATCGATGTCAGATTTTGTGTGCCAATCCCTTGTTAAAACACAGATTCCACCTTCTTTTTTCTTAAACCTCATATAGCAATGACAAAAACATCAAAGACCGTCCCTAAAAAAGAAAAGGCCTCCTCACCGCGGTCGGCTGGGCAACAAAACGCCGGTGGAGCCACGCACTGAAGAGTGCATTCCCGGGCTATGCGAACTTACTTCTGACTTTAAAGTCGAAAACTCCTCTTCGGTTCCCGGCCGATATGAACCAATGTCCATATACATATGTTTGATACCCGAATGTGATCTTGAGCAGGTGAAAAAAGACTGCCACTGGGAGGATAAAGAAGTGGTGGACATCACCACTCATGTGAATGGGTTCTTAGGTGTGTACACTTACCCTTTCACATTGGGCCCCATTGATCCCGTCATTCTCCACTTTTGTCGCCAATACCGAGTAAACCTAGGTCAGATCTACCCATCGTTTTGGCGCATTGTCATTATGCTCAGGTTTTTCACAAGCAAGGTCGAAAGGATGTCTTTCACCATTGATCATCTCATTAGGCTATACATCCCCCGTCTTTATCGGGGTGGACTGATAAGGCTTCAACGCCGGGCCACGAAGGTGCTGTTTTCGAGCATAGATGAGGACAAGGATCGAGGATTGATGGGACGGTTTGTCCGGGTCAGGACCTCCAACTTTATCCCTGCCGAGAAGATGTCTTCCCTGAAAAATGGAACATGAAGCGTAAGTAGAACCTCACCGATAACGTTTGATTACTTGTTATGCCTTCTTCACCTCTTCGCATCTATATTCTTCGTTACGATGCAGCTTCCCCCTGGTTTCCTGGTGCAGTCCCGAACCTTGGAGGTTGGATTCAACTACTGGCCTCGACCTCTTCATATGCTGAGCGCTCGTGGCGCGATTTGGCTAAAGGTTGATGGGAGGCCAAAAATCATGGTAAGTTCCTATGTCTGTGTTTGGTGCTTTCATGCAAAATACTCTTTCTAACTTGATTTCTTCTCATACATGTCTCGGAGATAATGTTTCCAAGAGGCCGCCTCCACCCGGGGAAGATGAGGTTCCGAAGCTGGCCAAATACAAAAAGAGGAAAAAGGCCTCGCCTCCAGATACTCCAAAGCCCAGGAAAAGCATGGCTCAAAAATCGAAGACTGATCCCGATGTTCTGTTTGCCGATGTAGTCCAAACACTACGAGAGGAAGACGAGGAGGGAGACAATGCCAACCGCCTGTTGGTGGCTCGAAAGAGGGGAAGCGTCGAGGCTTCAAAAACTGCTAAGCTGGTACCAGTCGAGGAGGTTCATCCTCGGACCGAGGAGATTTCGGAGGATGGTCCGAGTAGAGTCCCTGAGTCATCGGGTGTTGACGATGCCTCTCGCCATGACGAACAACCGGCGGGTGTGCTAGAAGGGCCTAGTTCTGAGGCCTTTCAAATAGAAGAGAATGCCCCAAGTGACTCGCTTGGGGCAATTAACATTGATGATTCGCCGTCCAGCCCCACGTTCTCTGAAGGGCAGTTTCGGGATGCCCGATCCATGGGGACCTCTGATGTGGGGACGACCCACGAAGGGAATCTTATATTCCGCAGCTGCTTCGCGGGGGTCGCTGATGTTCCCGACCTGGATGCATCACTCATTTTTTATGAGGCTCAACGATTTCTGAACCAAGTAAGTTTTAGTCCATGTTATCATATTTGCGTTTGTTCTTATTTCTCTAAGTCCAACTTCCTTCCTTTCAGTGCAGGCTTCGGCGCTCCATCGTGAAACGTCTTCCAAATATCGGGCTGAGTTGACCCGATGTGAGGCTGATCTCAAAAGGCTCACGGAGGAGAGACAACCTCAAACTCCTCTATGTGCAAAAAGAAGAGGAGATCAGGAGCCTTCGAGCCGAGCTAACAAGGGCTCATCAAGATCAGACTGAGCTCATCGAACGGGTTAGGGGTGTTCATCGGTCGGCACGGTACGATATTTAGATAATTTGGTACGGTATTTTCGGTATTCGGTTTTCTAAAATGCTACACCAATACTGTACCTAATTAAATTCGGTATGGTTCGATTTTTCACCTTTTAGTATCGATTTATTTGGTACGGTAACTTCGGTTTGTTCAGCTCTAAAGCAATATTTTGAACGTAATATTTAGGAGAGAAAAATATCTTAACTAGCCAATAAAATCAATCTTATGAATACAACAATACTAGAAGTAAGGTTTGTCTATGGTCTATCTAAGTTGAAGTAAGATTTGAAAATGGTGGATTCTAAACCTAAAACTAAAAGGGGAAAACAACTGGGTGTAAGCAGGTAACCAAAAAAATGGGGATAAAGATACGTATGGTGAAAATAAAGGTGGGAAATATTAAAAATAAATAAACTAAGAATAAAGGAAGTAAAATTTTATAACTTTTATATTTATGTTATATGTAATATGTATATTAGGTAATTTAGTATGTATTTCGGTACGGTATTCGGTATTTCGGTATTTTATTTTCAAATACCAAATACCATACCTAATACCAAATAGTTTGAAAATTTAAACCAAATACCATACCAAATACCAAAATACCAAATACCAAAAATTTCGGTTTCGGTAAGGTAATTCGGTATTTACCGAATTATGCACAGCCCTAGAACGGGTAATGTAAATTTTGGGAGCTTGTTATGTATTAACTTGACATTGTCAACTAACACTTTGATTCTGCAGGCTCAGCAAAAGGCTGAATTGGTAGCGCAACTTCGTGAGGAGGCCAAGATGAAAAAGGCAGAGACTTTGGGGGGGAAGCAAAACATGGACCGTCTTGCCTCGGAGAAAGATGTGGTTCGGGCCCAACTGTCTTTCGTTGAGCGTCGACTCCAAAGTGTGAAGGAAAAAAGCTTGGCCCGGTTCTAGAAGATTGAAGAACTCGAGGCTAAGTTGGCGCTGATCTTGAAAGGGCCACATCTGAGGTGGAAGCGTTCGTGGCCTCTTACCGAGCCGACGCTAAAGCTGCTAACACTCAAGCAAAGGAGATTTCCGTTGCTGCTGAGGTTAAATTATCCTGCACTATCGAGCACGTTAGGCGCCAGTCTCGGAGAGAGATTCTTGAGGAGGTACATACTCATGGCTTTGACCTCACGGCTGATATTGAGAGTGCGAAGGTGTTGGAGGACGAGGCCGAAGCTTTGCTTTTCGATGATGAAGACTCCGTGAGTGGCTCCGAGAGCGGAGGAGATGAAGATGATGCTTCTGAAGAAGCGGCTCCTGAGACGAACTAGGCACTTATGATTTTCTTTTCTTCTTTTTGTTTTTGGATTTTTTGTGTAAGTCCCTTTGTGGTCTTTGTAAATACTTCGCATATATGAAAAATTCCTTTTTTTTTCGTTTTGTCTCTTATTTTTTTATTTGTGATACATTCTGCTTTGTCTTTGCGTTGTGAAAATTTTGTTGGTGCAACCTCTATAATTGAGTGAGCTCTGGATCGAATTTAGAATAGAACAAACCCTTAGGTTTTTTACTTAAGCGAGGGCGAGTTCCCGAGCTCAATAATATGTTCGAGGTTTTGATTTCAAATGGATTGAGTCGAAGCTATAATTTCACTGTTTTTATAACTGAGTTCGAGTAAGTTTCGAACTCACAATAACAGACCCCTTAAGGCTTTATAACAAATAATGATGAATCCTCGAGCTACATTCGAATCAGATTTATTTGAGCTCGAAATAGTGGAACCCTTAGGTTCGAATTGAGTGAGAAAGATCTCGAACTCTAAGTGTATTGACCCTTAGGCTCTTTAGATTGGGCCGATATGGACTCTAAAAGATTCCCTATTTCGGCTTAAAAAATACTTAGTGAAAATTTCTTTATGCCTTAGCATATATATATTTTTTACCCATTTGGTTTTTGAGGGTTCGATGTTGATTGGAATCCCTTTGCTTTTTGTACCTTAGCAAATTTGTGTTAGGATAATTTGATACCTCTTAAGGTTTTCCGCGGGCTGATTTATCGAAGCCCTTTTGATTATTTGCCGAAGGTAGCCCTTTTTTAACCGTTTTTTCAAAGAATTCGAAGGTCTATTTTCATAGCGGGATTCGGACGTCTCCGAGCCGCATTAATTTGGTTGTAGCCTTTGGGTATGTCTCTTGGGCTTATTTCCCAATAACACTTCGAACTTGTTTGAAGCATTAGTCCCCGAGAATGATGGCCTTGGCCTGTAGATCGAGGGGTGCCTCTTTGAGGTCTTATGAATTTGAGTTTAGACAACTCGAATATGTTCGAGGTTTTGATTTCGAATGGATTGAGTCGAAGCTATAATTTCACTGTTTTTATAACTGAGTTCGAGTAAGTTTCGAACTCACAATAACAGACCCCTTAAGGTTTTATAACAAATAATGATGAATCCTCGAGCTACATTCGAATCAGATTTATTTGAGCTCGAAATAGTGGAACCCTTAGGTTCGAATTGAGTGAGAAAGATCTCGAACTCTAAGTGTATTGACCCTTAGGCTCTTTAGATTGGGCCGATATGGACTCTAAAAGATTCCCTATTTCGGCTTAAAAAATACTTAGTGAAAATTTCTTTATGCCTTAGCATATATATATTTTTTACCCATTTGGTTTTTGAGGGTTCGATGTTGATTGGAATCCCTTTGCTTTTTGTACCTTAGCAAATTTGTGTTAGGATAATTTGATACCTCTTAAGGTTTTCCGCGAGCTGATTTTATCGAAGCCCTTTTGATTATTTGCCGAAGGTAGCCCTTTTTAACCATTTTTTCAAAGAATTCGAAGGTCTATTTTGATAGCGGGATTCGGACGTTTCCGAGCCGCATTAATTTGGTTGTAGCCTTTGGGTATGTCTCTTGGGCTTATTTCCCAATAACACTTCGAACTTGTTTGAAGCATTAGTCCCCGAGAATGATGGCCTTGGCCTGTAGATCGAGGGGTGCCTCTTTGAGATCTTATGAATTTGAGTTTAGACAACTCGAATACGTCGATCGTCGACGGCAATACCCAACTGTTTGAGGTATATTTGCACTTGTCCCTTGAGCCATTTCTTACAAAATCACAAGTATGGAGCTCGTATAGCAGAAAATTTTCTTTGAGACCTAACATAATTGATATAGAAAGAATGCTTCTTTGAATAATTTATACATACGTACATGTTTTTCCATCGGTGCTCGACTAATCCATATGGACACAGTTTATTCGACCATTTGGCCCATTACAAAATTTCCCTATCGAGACCCTTTAACACGCAGTACTCTCCTCGAAAATATAACCTTCGAGGGTGAAGCCCCCCAGTATTCGAGGTTGATTGTAAAGAAGCCTTGGATACTTTTGAATTGTCCCCAGGTAGCACATAATTGTTGCCTCGTTAAAAACCTAGCCGGAAAAACCCATTTGAGACAAAAACCGATCTAAGGGGAAAAGAGTGTAACGCGTGCTTTAAAATCTGAGGTCTCGATGTCTTTGATCGAACACCTGCAGTAAGTTAACATCGAATATATAAATGAAAAAAAAGAGAGAAAGTCATACATTAGCAATAATATCGTTTGAGAAGTGATATGTTCCAATTGTTTGGCAGTTCTTCGCCGTCCATCGTGCCGAGCTTATAAGACCCATTCCAACGATGTCGAGAACTTGATAGGGTCTTTCCCAATTCAGGCTGATTTTTCCTTCATTAGGATCTAGGTGTTAATGGTGACTTTTCTTAGGACTAAGTCCCCGTCTATGAAGTGGCGAATGTTGGTTCTCCTATTGTAGTATCTTTCGATTCGTTGCTTTCATGCAGCCATTCGAACGAGTGCAGGTTCTCATTTTTCATCCAATAATTCGAGGTTAGTATTCATAGCCTCGTGATTTGATTCTTCTATTGTACGTCGAAACCTGGCACTAGGTTCCCCTACTTCGACTAGGATCAAGGTCTCGGAGCTATATACTAAGGAAAACGGTGTTCCCCTGTGCTGGACTTCGATGTTGTCTGATATGCCCAAAGGACCTCGGGTAAAATTTCTCTCAATTTCCCCTTAGTGTCATTCAACCTTCTCTTTAGGTTTTGAATGCTAGTCTTGTTCATTGATTCGGCTTGTCCGTTCCCACTAGGATGATACGGTGTTGACAATATTCTTTTGATTTTATGGTCTTCGAGGAATTTCATCACTTTGCGCTGATAAATTGTTTTCCATTGTCGCACACTATTTCGGCGGGTATTTCGAATCGACACGCACTGTGATCCCAGATGAAGTCTTTAACCTATTTCTCTCTAACTTTCTCGAAAGCCTGTGCTTCAACCCATTTAGAGAAATAGTCAATCATAAATAAAATGAACTTAGCTTTACTTGGGGCCGATGGCAGAGGGCCGACGATGTTCATCCCCCATTTCATGAATGGCCATGGGGATAGGACCTAATGAAGTTATTCTCTGTTTTGGTGGATCATCGGTGCAAACCTTTGACATTTATCACAATTTCGAACAAACTTCTTAGAGTGTTTTTCCATGCTATCCTAGTAGTATCCCGCTCTAATGACTTTATGAATAAGTGATTCGGTGTCGGAGTGATTCCTATAAGTGCCTTCATGGACCTCTCGTAGAACATAATCGGTGTCCCCTGGTCCCAAACATAGTGCCAATGGTCCGTCGAATGTTCTCCTGTATAATGTTCCATCTTCAGCCAACGTGAATCGAGTAGCTTTGGTTCGTAGGGCCCTCGACTCTTTGGGGTCCAATAGGAGCTTTCCATTTCTCAAGTATTCAATATATTTATTCTTCCAATCCCAGGTTAAGCTTGTAGAATTTATCTCAGCATGACCTTCCTCGATCATGGACCTCGAGAGTTGAACGACAGTCCCCAAGCTGGTCTCATCCTCCTCGACCGATGACCCCAATTTTGCAAGCGCATCAGCCTCAGTGTTTTGTTCTCGAGGTATATGCTGTAAGGTCCATTCCTTGAAACGGTGCAAAGTTACCTGCAACTTGTCCAAATATCTTTGCATTATATCCTCTCGAACTTCGAAGGTTTTGTTTACTTGGTTAACCACTAGTAAAGAGTCACACTTAGCTTCAATGACTTCTGCTCCTAAGCTTTTAGCTAGCTCTAGACCTGCAATCATGGCCTCATACTCGGCCTCATTGTTAGTCAACTTAGAAGTTTTTATAGATTGCCTAATAGTGTTACTCGTGGGCGGCTTCAAAATGATGCCTAGCCCGGACCCCTTCACATTCGAAGTGTCGTCTGTGAAAAAGGTCCATACCCCCGATGATGTACCTGGTTTTAAAAAGATTTCCTTTTCCACTTCGAACACGAGGGTTGGTGTGAAATCAGCTACGAAGTCCACTAAAATTTAAGACTTTATGGCCGTTCGGGGTTGATATTCGATATCGTACCCACTGAGTTCGATGACCTATTTTGGCCAATCGACCCGACCGTCGGGCTTGTGCAAAATATTACGAAGTGGGTAAGTGGTTAATACGCATATGGGGTGACACTGAAAGTATGATTTTAACTTTCTAGAAGCGCTTATAAGTGCAAGCGCCAATTTCTCTAAGTGTGGATATCTAGTTTCTGCTTCTCCTAAAGTTTGACCTATGTAATAAACAGGGAATTGCGTACCTTGCTCTTCTCGAACCAGGACACCACTTACCGCAATTTCTGATACTTCCAAGTACAAGTAAAGTTTCTCATCTGCCTTCGGAGTGTGAAGTAGTGGTGGTCTCAATAGGTATAGCTTAAATTCCTCTAATGCATGTTGGCATTCCGGGGTCTAGACGAAATCGTTCTTCTTTTTTAGTAGGGAGAAAAATATGTGGCTTCGATCCGATGATCTCGAGATGAATCGGCCTAAAGCAGCTATCCGCCAAGTCAACCTTTGTACATCTTTTACACTGTCCACGACGGTGATGTCTTCGATGGCCTTAATTTTATCGGGGTTGATCTCGAACCCCCGATTCGACACCATGAAGCCAATGAACCTGCCCAAAAGCACATTTCTCGGGGTTGAGCTTCATGTTATATTTCCTCAGAATGTCGAACATTTCCTGCAAATGAGATAAATAGTCCTCTGCGCGCAGGGACTTAACTAGCATGTCATCAATATACACTTCTATTTACTTACCTATTTGTTCTTCGAACATTTTATTTACTAGGCGTAGCTCCTGCATTTTTTTGGCCTGAAGAGCATTACATTATAATAATATGTTCTGTACTTGGTGATAAATGAAGTCTTTTCTTGGTCCTTCGGGTTCATCTGAATTTGATTGTACCCGGAATAGGCACCGAGAAAAGGAAGGATCTCATGGCCGGTCGTGGCTTCCATCATGCGATCGAGGTTAGGCAGTGGAAAAGAATCTTTGGGGCATGCCTTGTTCAAATCCTTATAATCTACACACATTCTAAGTTTGTTCCCTTTTAGGGACTACAACTACATTGGCTAACCATTCAGGATATTTTACCTCCCGAATGGACCCTATTTTGAGAAGTTTAGTTACCTCGTCCTTTAGGAATGCGTGCTTTACCTCGGACTGGGGCCTTCTCTTTGCTTCACTGGTCTGAACTTAGGGTCCAAGCTTAATCGACATGTTGTTATCTTCGCTGGGATCCCTGTCATGTCTAGATAGGACTAGGCAAAACAATCTACATTATCAATAATAAATTGAATAAGCTTTTTCCTGATTTTGGGGGTTAATCCCGTTCCACCTCTTCGACCGTTGATTTCGTGGCGTTAGAATCTTCGGGAACAAAAAAAGTTCAAGGGGTTAGAAAATCCTCCTCTTCTTCTTCTATCTCCTGCTTCTCCGATTCGGTCGATGCTGGTGGCGGTGATTGCTATCTGGCTCCCTGTTTACCTTAGATGCTTGACTTTTCCAAGGTTGATAACGCCGATACCAATGTTATCTCATCGACCGCAAACATTTCCTTTGCAACATGATGTTCCCCATACACTATTTTTACACCATCCGTCATCGGGAATTTCATCATCTGGTGGAGGGTCGAGGGGGCAACTCTCATGTTGTGGATCCAAGGTCTTCCGAGCAGGGCATTGTACCTCATGTCGCCCTGGATTACGTGGAACTTGGTATCTTTAATGGTTCCAGCCACGTTCACCGGTAGGATAATTTCCCCTTTAGTTGTTTCACTGACCATATTGAACCCATTTAAGACTCAAGCTGCAGGCACGAGTTGATCTTGTAGGCCGAGCTATTCCACGACCCTTGTTCAGATGATGTTTGCCGATCTACCTGGATCCACTAAAACATGCTTAACTTGAACTTTATTTAATAAGAGAGAAATTACCAGAGCGTCATTGTGGGATTGGGAAATGCTTTCTGCTTCTTCGTCGTTGAATGATAAGGTGCCTTCGGACACATAATCTCGGGTTCCCTAGTGATTGATACCTTGGTGCGTTTGAATATGGGTCCCTGTGGGACGTCGACCCCACCGAAAATCATATGAATGACATGTTGAGGTTCTTCTTGTTCATTCTTTCTATTGGCGTCCCTTTCCCTGAAATGATTCTTGGCTCGATCGCTGAGGAACTCTCGAAGGTGTCCCTCGTTGAATAGACGGCTACCTCCTCCCTTAATTTCCTACAATCCTCGGTCCTATGACCATGCGTTCCATGATACTTGCACATCAAATTTGGGCTTCTTTGGGAAGGATCAGTCTGTATGGGTCTGGGCCACCTAGTGTCTTTCATCATTCCGATTGCCGAAACAATGCCTGATGCATCGATGCTAAAATTATATTCCGATAATCGAGGTGCCTCTGTGGGATTAACACACTTGTCAAAACCACTTTTGCTCATAAGTCCTCGAGAACTCTGTCCTTGATCACTTCTTCGATCATTCCGGGCGGAATTGCGTCTTGTACCATTGTTTCTTCAATCTTCTATATATGGTTAGTATCAGTCTTTGTTCGACCTTGGCTCCCTGTCGACATCCCTTTGATTTTTAACTGTCGACCTGCTTGGATGTACTAAACCGGAAGGGGCTCCTAGTTGGTCGTCTTCGACCCTGATCTTCGATTGGTATCGATTGTGCACATCTACCCTAGTTACATCTGGATACTCGATCAAATTTTATTTAAACTACGTGATGCTATCGAACTTCGTTCATTCAACCCTTGGGTTCTCATTCACGGATAACTAAGCTTTGACAAGGGAGAGGGGGACCCTTCTCATACCCGCCCTTACAGGAGCCTAACGGAGAAAAGGCTATGCCCAATAGGGGAAGACTGCGGTAAAAGGAAGTTCGTCTGTTGATGGCTAGCTCGTACACGCAAATATTGGACCAGGTTTGTTGATGGATCTGGTCTTGTCGAACAGGTCCGGATTCGAGGTTCGAACACAAAATCC